>BJCM01159246.1:0-10670 GCA_018326385.1 Flaveria bidentis
TTTCAATTGTTATCTCCAATACACAACTCTAATGTATATCTTTCTTGTGTTACAACAACATGGCTGATAGGTGGGCCATGAGCCCCAAGCACAACATTTGTGCTCACTTGGATGCCACCACTCAGAATGCTTCCGAGTTTACGGGGATCATTGCATTTCTCAGGAGATCGAGGATCTTAAAGGCCAAATCGACACCGTGCACTCCTTATAGATCATTGCAGCAGACCTTCTGGATAGGGGCTACTGTTGATAGGTCCACTGAGCCCTATAGTATCCGAAGCTCGATCTTCGAACAGGAGATCAGCGTTACTGCAGCAGATCTCGGGCATGTCCTGGATCTGGGTGAAGATGGAGACCACCCGACCAAGCTATACCCTCTGACAGTTAGGGGATGTTTTCTTCGGATGAAGTACACTGGGGACATCAACACAGGTGTGCTCAACAAAAGCAACTTGTGTCCCTAGTTTAATTACTTAGCTCACGTCATCCTCAAGTGCATTGCATTGAGGAGAGGAGGATTTGACGAGATGTCAGATAAAATGCAGAATGCATATGTTGCTCTGGTGCTGAACCATCCGTTTAGTTTCTCCCAGATGCTATTCTCATACATGGTTGAGAACATAGAGTCCAAGGGGAAGGAAGGGTTCTGCATGTACCCGATATTTCTACAGATGATCATTGATCAGAAGCTTCCTTCCCTGCCAAAAGAGAGGGAGGATGCAGTTGTTTTAGAGATTATGGATGATATGACACTGGGTCGGATGAACGTTTACTAGGGAAAGCAAGTAAAGCCCCCGGTGAGGAGACTGTTTGGCCACTTGGCTAACGAGGAGTACGTGGCGCCATCTCGCAAGACGTGGCGTCACGAAGACAGTGACTCCGACGCCGAGCCCATCATGGCACCCACTGACGGAGACGACGATGATTAGGGTCAAGGTGGTGAGGCACCTGGTGGAAATGAAAGTGCTGCCTTCCACCAAGACTTCTTGGTTGATGAAGATGAGGAGTCTGATGATGAGCCGTTAGTGAGGACTGTCAAGAGCCGGGTCATGGCCACTAACAGAGGGATAGAGGCGGTTGGAGGACGCCAGGCTGAGTCAAGGGTGCTGCTACTGATGTTACTGATCCTACATACAACCCCAACCAGCCCAGCAGCTAAGGGGGAGCGCCTATGGAAAAGGGCTACAGGAAGATGCGAATGGCTCACCCTCATGGCAAAAAGGGTAAAAGGCTGAAGTTCACTATGATTACATCTTCTACCACAGCCACCACTTCTGCCACAGCCACCACCACTGCCACACCCACCACCATTATCACACCACCTACCACCACCACCACCATAACTACTACTACCACCACCACTTCTCCCACCACCACAATCACTCCACCCACCACCACTACCAAGGTGGTCCCTCCACCCAATCCACATTCTCACCAGGACCACTCTACCCATGGTCGGGTAAGAGGAGCAACTGGCTAACCTCAACCGTATTGTAATGAGACTGATTGCCACTGATGAGCTAAGGGCTACTCAGCTAAATCAGATGATGGAGGTGAATGCAACTTAAGCAAAGTAGATAGTGCAGCTGAGTGAGAAGAGTGCTTAGTATGAAAGAGCATTAGGCCGACCCACCACGTGCTTAAAGGTCAAAATGAGCTGGTGTTGGCATCGGTGAAGAGGATAGAGGAGCTTGAGAAGAAAAACAATAAGATATTACTAAAGCTCAAGGGATCAAAGGATGAGCCATTAAAGATTAAGGATGGTGATGATGGTGATGGTGATGGTGATGATGATGATGATGATGATGAGGATGAAGATGATTCTGAGGAAGATAATAAGGAAGGAGGACCGAGCCAAAAGATCAAGAGGATGATGATGATCAGGAAGGTGATGCATCTGTGTTAGCCTCAAATCCTCAATCTTAGGAGAGGCGCACTAAACATAGCCAAGATCAAGGAGCCTCGTCCTCTGCTCCTCCAGCTGAAGAACCAAAAGATCAAGACAAAAGTAATTATTAGATGTCTTTGTATTTAAAAACTTTTGTACTTGAATTATATATTACATTAATGTAATTAATGATCATTTATGTTTATGTTCTAATGTTGTATATAATGACTTATGCTTGATATGCTTCATGTTTAATCAAACAGATGGAGCTCAACAGACCGACGAGTATGATGTCGAACCTCTTCAACAAGTCAAGACTCTACTAACCATGATTCTTGACTTGCAAGGGATTCTTAGAAGATCTACGAGCTACACTCCAGAAGAGGGAGAGATTATACATGACCTAATGGATGAACAACTCGCTGGAATATTCAGGCTAAATCCTGACGAGCTGGTCAAAGATGCTCCAAAAGTTGATGTCGCGAGTGACGATGAGCTGAATGATGTAGATGAAATAGAGATAGAAGATGTCACTGCAGAGTACTATCCATAGTACACTGATCTGGAAGGACATGTTATCCCCAACTTGGGTGAAACATTTGACAGTGGTATGTTTGATAAGTTGGATGAAGTATAGAAAGAAAAAGAGAAAGAAGAAAGCATAGCCCAAGCTTCAGACGCAAACGTTGATATCAAGAAAGCAAAATGGGCAGCTTGTTTTGCAGAGATGAAAGCCCAACGCACGCCGCCAAAACAGAATGCCTACACAAAGCTCTACAAAGTCAAAAGACATCAGAAAGTGTCAGGCAAGATTATAGCGTGGGCGTATTTTGAAGACTTAGAGGTCTATGTTGTGAAAAGGGAGAAATGAATCGAGTACTTCAGATATCCTCATGATTTGAAGACTCTTTTGGGTTTTGAGCTCTACCATCTGGCATGTTTAGATCTTCTATATGCAAATCCAAGGAAGATGTCAGGATGATTCGAGGCTGCGTTAAAGAAGGAATACCACACCAGGTGGGTAAACTTTAGACCTCAACAACCGAAGTGGTACATCTGTAAGTCTTAAGTGGACCCCATATCTAGAAGACCTAAAGTGGTGCTGAAGTGGAGTCCCCTGCACACAATGTCAAAGATTCCCTTACGGGAAATGCCTCAGGACTTCACTCCACAGTTCAAATGGTGGTAGTACGATTGGCGAACAGGTGAATCGATCATAGTTCTAAACAGAGATGGAAAGATTGATACTATCAGGGTTCGACCTAATGTGGCTTACAAACTTGTCAGCTGAAGATGTCTACACATTATACAAGTGGCCATTGTTCTATGGCACGCAAGATATTATACAAGCTCTCCAGTTTCAACACGTCATAAGACTTTGCTTTGCATTTGAAATACATGCAGGAGTTACAAAAGAGGAGAAGTACAAGAAATTCGAAGAACATGTTAAGAGTGTTAGACAATATAGTAAACTAGGAGCAAGGGGGATTTTGTAGATACATGATGTTTCTAGTTTATGAGCTTAAATGTAAAAGTCTTTCATGTCTTACACATGTGTGATGAAATGGTTGAATGAAATATAATATGTGGTTGATGTATATTTATTTCATATTATTATTGTGTTGAGTACAACTCATATGTATGAAGTTATTATATAGGTTTGAAGTTATTATACATAGTTCTTAGTCAATAATGATTGAGAATGTGTTCAACCTAGTCGGGTGAGTATTCATGCTAATGGACCATACTTATGGACCATACACGTGAATACATCATGCTTATGACTCAGTCGCATGATTCAGTCGCACTACTAAACCTTGCTAATGGTTCAGTTGTACGAATAAAAACTACAACCCTATAAATACCACTTAATTCTTGGAAAAACAAAACCCTAGCCGTCCAGAACATCCAAGAAAGCTAATCCAACTTCAAAGTTCGTTCTTGATCGATTCCTACTCGTTCTTAACATTTAGTTCATTCTTATATCGATCGAGTTAACGTACTCACTGACTGGATCGCCAATCAAATAGGATTCCGCACTATTTGAACTGGTCTCACACATTATCAGTTAGTATCTCGTACGTACATGGTCCTAACAAGGTCTCAACAGGCTCAACAAAGTTCTTTTCGGGACAGTTGTGCCTTTGTCTCAAGAAATGGACATTCTAGTGACTTTCAATACTTCTTTGATGATCTAGAATGTTTCAGCCAAGATGACATGGAATATGTGGACATTGTCCAAAAGATGGCTCTGTAAACTTACCGAGTAAAGAACTTCTTCAAAAGAACTGGAAGGCAGTTTACCCAGAACCCAACTAAAAACAAGTTTGGGTTTGACAAGACAAAGGCCAAATGTTACAACTGTAAATAACTTGGTCACTTTGCTAGAGAATGTAAGGCTCCCAAGTCAAATCTAGGAACCTCACATGCTTCCACACATCCCTCTACACCTAAAGCCCCGGGAAGTCAACTGAAACAACAACTATGTCTCAAGATGTTGACTAGAGCTTCATGGTATAGCATATGACACCTGCTCAATCACTAATGGCTGGAACTGACGACAACAAGGTATATGAACACCTCTGTACTCCAGTTTGTATTGCTAAAGTTAAGTTATATCAGGACTACAATATGGAAATTAAATTTGATATTGAGTCTGTAATGCCAACCCCCCGCCCCCCGTTTATAGCGGAAACACAAGGATGTAACGGACGGGATCGTTTAACACATTGTTAATTAATATAGATGCAATAAATGATGAAAGTCAACGTGTCTTGACGTCACTTGACACAAATAGTGACTTGTGTCGCAGTTAGTCAATTCAATGACAAACATAGTCATACAAACAAATAAGTATAAATCCCACAATCCAGGAACAAGTAGTCAAAGCATAAATAACAAAAAGGAATCCCATATAATTGTCAGAAATGTCCAATAAGTATAAATAAAACAATCCTTGGGTCATCGCTAAGGCAGCATCCCTACCTATCCTCAATGGTTGTTACGTGAAAAGATATGCTCAAAAAAGGTCAACACATTGTTGATGAGTTTGCAGGTTTAAATAATAAACAAAACTTGATGTTGTGTAAAGGTTTGGTAGGACATGAGTGCATACAGTTATAAGCAGTATTATCACATGTAAACATAAGCATCACAACTAAACCTACGATGTACACAGAACTTGTCAGAACATATTCACCCTAGGGCCCGTACCTGGCCACTGTCAGTCCCAACTAGTATACAAAAACAAGGGTAGGGGTGTCAGCCCAATAGTACTATCAATACCTATCTGTCGGCTCCAACACCGGAGTTAAATAGTTGTGAATAAAAAACCACACAGACAACTCATGCATGTACTAGATAAACACTTATAAAACAGTAAACATAACAGTCTCAAAAATTGAATAAGTTCACAACATAAAAAGGGTGAGCATACTTTTCCCCCTAGTTTATAAATATTTAGAATGAAAACGGGGTCGCGTAACTCACATTGAAATGTTACGAAAATAAAGAGAATAAATGCTCCAAAGAATAAGAGCAACGGGCGATCAAGCACCTATTATTAGTTATAAATAAGATATTTAAACACGTTCGATGAGAAAGTATACGTTTGGTCGGTTCAGGTTCGACGTGACTCACACTTAAAATATATGTTAGTTTTATATAATATATAGTTCGATTGCTAAAATAATTAACACACGTCTTCCTTGTTTCGTTATGCCACAATATATAAATATTAATGATAGAGTTAATGATATTATTAATATTGATAATAATAATAATAATAATAATAATAATAATAATAATAATAATAACTAATAATCTACTAATAATATTACTAATAATTGTGTAATTAAATAAACAAAAATATTTTTAATAATATTAATGTTACTCATATTTATATTAATAGCGATTAATAAAAGATGTAATTTAATTATTTGTAATCGTTGTATTATAAGGTTAACGTTAGCGCGCAAAATGATAAGAGCAAGGTTGGGTTTGAAAACGAGTAAATTACACAAGTATAATAAATGTAGTAGGGATATTAATGAGCTTCGTGTCAATTGACGGACCCGATAGTGACAGATGTCACATTTAAATATCTTAATATATGATTTTAAAAGGGCTGAATATGACTACCAAAAGAAAATTGAGGAGTTAGAGAAAACTATGTCCTTGTTAAAACATGAACACACAAACTACAAACTCAAATCAAGGATTTAATATCCAAATTAACTGAGGCTCAAGCCTAGCTTGGCACAGTTAAGGCTCAAGCCAGGAAGCATGCTATCTCTAAGCAAAACTTCCAAGCCATTTTTGCATTATCTTCTTATTCAAAACTTTGTTACCAAAACCAAGGTGGGTTGCGAACCAATGAATTTGCTCCACGACACTCTTATGAGTCTATTAGACAACCAAGATGTGGGACTAAATAGCAAGAGATTCTATCTGCTAACCCATCTTCCCATGAGTCAAAGAGTGATGCAACTATGAAGAACATCACAAGGAAGAACTAGGTAATCCAAACCTCTCACACCAGTGATGACTAACCCCTAACCACCAAAGCCAGAAGAAGCCGAGCCAAGGCAGCTAGAAGAACATCCAAGAAAGTGGTTGAGTCCAAGTTGAAAATAGACCCAAAACAAAAGGGTGTATTTGTTTCAACAAGATTCTAAGTGGTTGGAAACTCTGATTTTGGAAAAGTGTGTAGTACCAACACACCCATCCAACAAAAGGATTAGAAGAAGAAAGGAAAGACCATTGAGGAAGACAAGAAAATCAAGAAACAATAGTCCCCAAGTTCCTAGAAGATTAACATTGCATGCATGATGTGTGATTTGCATAACCATATGGAAAAAGATTGTTACTACAATCCTACTAGCACACACTATACAAACAATGTTAAGAAAGAAGGATTCAGAGAGGGTTTAACATTTGGACCTTATTAAATGGTTCAAGAGATGAAAAGGTAAAGCTTATTTCTGATGCAAGGTTTCTTTCGGTAGAAACTCCTTCTTCTGAAGGGAAAATGGCTTCGGAAGGTAAAGCCAAGAAAACTCAGAAGAACAAGAAAGTTCCCTTGAAACCTTCCGAGAAGAAGACTGCTTCGGAAGAAAAGCTGGTGAAGGTATCTTCCGAAAAGAAAGAAGCTTCAGAAGAATGCCATGCTGCTCAAGCTTCAACAAGCTCATCTACAATGATTAACTAAGGGATGGACCGGAAGATCAAAGAATATGTTACAGCCCAAACCTCTTTTTCACAAACTCTCATTAAACCCCATGCATAACTTTTGGCTCAATAAAACATCATTAGAAAAGCCCAAGACCAACAAGTCTCGTTTCCAATAAAAACTAACTTTCTTCAGCTTATGTCCAAGGACATCCATATGACAAAAATAAAAATGTATGGATTGTAGACAGTGGATGCTCTAGGAACATGACGGGGAACAGATATCTCCTTCAACAATTTCAACATTTGGATGGAGGTCCTATTTAATTTGGAGGCGAGGCTGGAGGATACATTTCTGGCAGAGTAAGTGTATCCAATGACAAGTTAAAAGTTGACAAAGTTCTTATTGTCAAACAGCTTGAACATAATCTTCTAAGTGCTTTTTAATTTTATAAAATTATCCTCAAACCAAGGATGACAATTCCTTTGGAATTGGTGCTTCTTAGATCTCCTAGGAAAGAGGATATGTACAAGCTAGATATGAACAATTCTTCCCCACTAAGTGAAGTATCATGCTTTCTTTCCAAAGCTGATGGTGATGAGTCAACATTATGGCATAAACAAATGTGTCATGCCAATTTTAAAACCATGAATAAATTGGTTAAAAAGAACTTGGTACATGGTTTGCCTAAAATGGAATTTTTCTACAAGGATAACTCTATTGCATGTCTAAAACGAAAGCAACATAGAGTATCTCATAAATCTAAAGTTGTTAACTCTATTACCACTCCATTGCACTTATTACATATGGATAATTTTGGTCCAACAAGTATAATGAGCATTGGAAGGAAATCATATTGCCTTGTGATCGTTGATGATTTTACTAGATTTACATGGGTATTATTTTTAAGAACCAAAGATGAAACTACTGAAATGTTAAAATCTTTTATTCTTAAATAGAAAATCAAAGTGATCACAAGGTCAAAATAATTAGAAGTGATCAAGGGACTGGGTTTAAGAATCAAGTTCTTGACTCATTTTGTAACTCAAAAGGGATTGCCAGACAATATAGTACCACTAGAAATCCTCAAGAAAACGGTGTTGCTGAGAGGAGGAATAAGACACTTATTGAGGCTGCTTGAACTATGTTAGCTGATTCAAAGTTGGCTCTAACATTCTAGGCAGAGGCAGTCAGTACCGCATGCTATGTGCAGAACAAAGTTCTCCTAGTTAAGCCACATGGAAAGACACCTTATGAGATATGGAATAAAACGCTACCGTTCATTGGCTTTCTAAGGTCCTTTGGCAGTAGGTGTACCATACTTAACACAAAGGACAATTTGGCAGAATTTGCTGAAAAGTCGGATGATGCTATCTTTATTGGATATTCCTCCAACTCTATAGCTTATAGAGTATACAACATTAAAAATCACAATTTGAGGAATCATCCAACATTGTTGTTAATAGCACACTCCTTATGTTAGGGTGAATGGACCTGATCGTATATTCGATTTAAAATTGTTTTCAAACCATTCTAAACCTTCTTGTGAGAATGTTTCAGTTGGAACAGTTACTCAAAGTGATTCTGATGATGACCAACTGCTTGAGTTACCTAGACCTATTTCAAGTTCTCCAAGAGCAGCTGAAGATCAAGCTCCCACTATTGCCAGATTTGATAGTATGACTATCTCAAGAAATAGTGGAGCTTCAACAAGCTGTTAGCCTAGTGAGCCTCAACACTCATCCGGTGACACTACACAACACCAAGCTAATGGAAGTAGCATTCTGAAGAAACAGGAAACTATTAATATTGCTTCACAACCAAGTGCTAATAATGATGTTTCTCATTCATTCAATCAGTCCTTATTGAATGAGTTTGAAACAACAACTGATCCTTGTGTTCAATCCCCTGAGCCAAACATGTCAAATTTGGATCTGTCTCTTCAATTGGAGATGATCCCAAGGCTCAGAATTCACAACACTCATCTAGCTATGGACATCATTGGATAAGTCTTTGAAGGTGTGAAAACAAGGAGACAATCTCATAATGGGAATGTCTGATTGTTCTCATGCTTTTCATCCCAGATGGAACCCAAGAAAGTAGAAGATGTCTTGAAAGAGAGTAGCTAGGTTAATTCAATGCAAGAGGAATTGCTTCAATTCAGAAGACAGAAGGTTTGGAACCTATATCCACTACCATCCGATCAAGTACCAATAGGCACCCAATGGGTTTTCGGGAACAAGAGAGATAATAGAGGCTTGATCATCAAGAATAAGGCAAGACCAGTAGTTCAAGGATACACTCAAGAGGAAGGAATTGATTACACTGATGTCTTTTCTCCAGTGGCAAGACTTGAGGCAGTGAGGATCTTTCTTTCTTATGCTACATCCAAGAATTTTATAGTCTACCAACTTGATGACAAGTGTGCCTTTCTATATGGGGATATAGATGGGGAAGTCTATGTATGCCAGCCTCCAGGATTTCAAGACCCAAAGCACCCTGACTATGTGTGCAAATTGGATAAAGCTCTCTATGGGCTGCACCAAGAACCTAGGCTGTGGTATGAGACTTTGTCTCAATTTCTCCTAAATAATGGTTATACCAGAGGTACCATTGACAAAACCTTATTCGTAAGAAAGGCTGGGAAGGACATTTTTCTTGTCCAAGTCTATATTGATGACATCATATTTGGTTCTTCAAATGACCAAATGTGTAGGGACTTTGAAAGCCTTATGAAGAAGAAATTTGAGATGAGAATTGAATTTTTCCTTGGAATTTAGGTAAATCAGATGAAGAAAGGGTTCTTTATCAATCAATCCAAATATGTATCCAACATATTAGAGAGATTTGATATGAAAGATTATAAGCCAGTAAAGACTCCTATACCCAAAAACCGTAATATTTGTCCTGACTCTGAGGGAGAGGATAGTAATCAACATCAGTATAGGGAAATTATTAGGTCTTTGATGTTTCTCACAACAAGTAGACCTGATATCATGTTTGCAACATGCATTTGTGCAAGATATCAGGGGTGCTCCAAAGGTGTCTCACATACTTGTTGCCAAGAGAATCCTTAGATACCTCAAAGGAGCACCTAAACTGGTTTCTGGTATCCAAGGAACTACAATTCCAATCTATATGGCTATTCTGATATTGACTATGGTGGCTACAATATCAACAAGAAATCCACATCATCAGGAAGTCAATTTCTTGGTGGAAGGATTATCTCATGGCAATGCAAGAAGCAATCCTGTGTCTCAACATCAACTGCTAAAGCTGAATACCTTGTTGCTGCTAATTGCTGTGCTCATCTACTATGGATGAAAAACCAGATGTTAGCCTATGGATTCAATTTCATGAGTACTCCTACCCTGTAACACTCGGTTATTTTAAAGTCAAAGAAAAGAATGAATAAGGTGAAAGAAAAGAAGGAAAATAAATAAAACTCAAGTCTAGGGGTAAAAAGTGTCCAAAAGGACAAAATGTTTGAAAAGTGGGTATAAAAGGGGTATGGCCGCCCATATGTCACATACACCTCTGATGTTCGGGTTTTAGAGAGAGAAAGAGCAGCAAGTTCTCGGTTTTGAAGGAAGAACAAGAAAGAATTCGAAT
>BJCM01159254.1:0-23397 GCA_018326385.1 Flaveria bidentis
TTTATAATCATTTTCAGATTTTCTAAAATCAGATTTTAAAATGTTTAAGGACTCAAGATCAGATCTCATTTCCAAGTTATAGGATCTGTATTTGTTAACTTTAGCAATGCATTCAGGGGTACAGAGATGTTCCAATACCTTGGCTCTAGTCAAAGCCTCCTTCTTTAGCAGCAATAGCAGCCTGCTGCTTTGACTTCTCATTATGGAGAGCCTTGTCAGTGTAGTTTGGTCTGGATTGTGTTTGGCCACCATTTGTTCTAGGTTCCTTACACTCTCTGGCAAAGTGGCCCATCAAGTTACAGTTGTAACACTTGACTTTGCCTTTGTCCAGTCCAAACTTTCCACTGGTTGTATTACTTGGAAACTTCCTTCTAGTCCTCTTGTAGAACTTCTTGGCTCTGTGAGTGAGAAGAGCCATCTGCTGGACTATTTCCATATATTCCAGATCATCTAGATGGATACAGTCCAGATCTTTAAGAGTGAAAAGATAGTTGCCACAACTTTCATCAGTAGACACAAATGCTTGAGAAGAGCTTGTCTCTTCGAATGGTTTTCCTTGAGTGTAGTTCTCCCTTGGTGTCTCTACTAAGACATAAGTTTCTTCTGAAGGTAATTGTAAATCTTCCGAAGGATAAAAAGATCTAAAGTTTCAAAAATATAGGAATGCCTTTTAAAAAGATTTTACTTACAAAGAGAATAGACAACTTAGGACACACAGGTTTTAGAAATATTATGATTAAGTGTTAAGAAAAGCTACTCAAAGTTAGTCATCCCAATAGCTGATACAAGATATTTGAATCTTTGTTCATCAAAAGCTTGGTAAATAGATCAACATATTATTCATTTGTGTTAACTTTGACTAGTTTAATTAATCCATTTTCAAAGTTATATCTAATCAAATGATACTTGATTCTCTGTAGATGGGAGCAACAATGTATTTGATTAGAAAATCCATTGAAGTTTAATCCATTTTCCAGCACTCAAGGACAAAGCACATGAGTGCTGCACATGATTTTCTGTGATTGAGATAACACTATTGTTGTCTATGTGGATAGGAGTCTCCTTGAAGTTTAATCCATTGTCCAACATCTGATTTTTGAATCCAAAGCACTTGAGCACAACAACTTGTAGCAGCAATGTATTCAGCCTCAACAGTTGATGCAGATACACAGGATTATATCTTACATTGCCAGGAGAGTATCCTTCCACAAAGAATTTGACAACCCCTGATGTAGACTTTGCAATCATGTTGCACCCACCATAGATTGAAGTCAGAGTTCTTTGGATACAAAAGGCCAAGTGATGGAGCACCTTTGAGATATATTTGAATTCTTTTGACAGTGATTAGGTGTGACATCTTGCACTTAGTTTGATTCTTGCACAAATACATGTAACAAACATGATATTAGGCCTGCTAGCTGTGAGATACATAAGAGACCTAATCATTGCCATAAAGAAATGCTCATCAACACACTCCCCCTCAAGATCAAGTCCAAGGCAGTGGTTTCTAGCTATGGGTGTCTTAGCAACCTTACAATCAGTCATGTTGAATCTTTTAAGTATGTCTTGAACATACTTTGACTCTTATGAAGATGCCATTTTCAACTTGCTTCACCTGTATTCCTAGAAAGAAATTGAGTTCCCCTATGGCACTCATTTCAAACCTATCATTCATCAGTTTTTCAAAGTCTTTGCAGAGCTTTGAATTAGTTGATCCAAAGATAATGTCATCCACATATACTTGACTAGCATTATGTCATTTCGTGTTCCTTTGATGAAGAGAGTTCCATCAATAGTACCCCTCTTGTAGCCATGCTGATGGAGATACTATGATAGAGTCTCATACCACTTCCTTGGTGCTTGGTGAAACCCATATAGAGTTTTATCAAGCCTATAGGCATAATCAGGATGATCAGGATTTGCAAACCCAGGTGGTTGTCTGACATACATCTCTTCATCAATCACCCCATAAAGAAAAGCACACTTGACATCAAGCTGGTAGACCTTGAAGTTCTTGGATGTAGCAAAAGCTAGGAATATCCTGACAGCCTCAAGTCTTGCTACAGGAGCAAAGACATTTGTGTTGTCAATTCTTCTTCTTGAGTATATTCTTGAACAACTAGTTTTGCCTTGTTCTTGATGTCAAGTCCTCTATCATCCTTCTTATTCCTGAACACCCATTTGGTCCCTATAGTAGTCTTCCCTTGAGGAAGAGGACATAGGTTCCAAACCTTTTGTCTCTTGAATTGAAGCAGCTCTTTTTGGATAACCTCAACCCAACTTCCATCTTTTAAGTCCTCATCAATTTTCTTTGGCTCAATTTGAGATAAAAATAAAGAGTGAAGACAAACATTTGCATTATGGGTTTGTCCTCTTGTTCTTACTCTTGTATCAACATCTCTAATGATGTTTGTGGAAGGGTGAGACTTGTGGATCCTTAGCTGTTGGATCACAACAAGTTGCTTAGGCAGATCTAAATTAGAGAAATTTAGATTTGGCAATGAGGATTCACAATCCACATCAAAACACTTATCAAGATTAACTTGATCCAATGAGTGTGTGACATCATTGATGTTGTCATCAATGGAGTGGTTATCAGCATGAAGAAATTCCTGATCACTATCACCTCCACCATGCTCTCCAACATTTGATGCTCCTTCTTCTGAGTTGTGTGCCTCTAAGCTAAGTTTGAAGGCACCCCAGAAGCATCAGCAGGATTTGTCATTGATATGCTCATGGAAGCTTCACTTGAAGGATTTGTTACCACTGAAGCTAAATCTGTGTAGCTTAAAGGTCTTTTCAGCTCAAATCTTGAATCAGGATCACCTGTAGGTAATACATCTGTAGACCCTGAAACAAGCGCACAAGATTTGTTAAAACCAATTGGTAACTAAATCAAGATCATATAGCCAATCTGGACAAGAACCTTTCATACTGGGTGTGTGCTCATTGCAAGTCACATTGGCTGACTCCTCAAATATTCTAGTTCTAAGATTGTATACTCTATAAGCCTTAGCTTGGGAAGAATATCCAATAAAGTGTCCATCATGTGAGTTCTCAGCAAACTTGGCAATTTGATCTTCGGTATTCAAGATGGTGCAAGAACATCCAAATGAACTGAGAAAACCAATGAATGGTTTCCTCTTGTGCGAAAGTTCATAAGGAGTATTACCATGAGTCTTAACAACTTAAACTTGGTTTTGCACATAGTAGGTAGTGTTGATTGCCTGTGTGCAGAAGATGATAGGCAGTTTAGAGTCAGACAACATAGTTCTTGCAGCTTCAATAAGTGTCCTATTTCTCCTCTTAGCAACACCATTTTGCTGAGGAGTCCTAGGAGAAGTATATTGTCTTGTAATACCCTTTACATCACAAAATGTATCAAGGATTTGGTTCTTGAATTCAGTTCCTTGATCACATCTTATGGTCTTGACCTTGTGATCACATTGATTCTCAATCTTTAAGATGAAATTCTTTAGAATCTCAGGAGTCTCATCCTTAGTTCTATGGAAGAAGACTCAAGTGAATCTTGTAAAGTCATTTGTGATCACTAAATAGTAAGAGGTCCTTCCTAGACTCATTACACTGGTGGGGCCATAGAGATCCACATGTAATAAGTGTAGGGGATTAGTGATGGAATGTCTTTTCTTTGGCTTGTGAGATACCTTGTGTTGCTTCCCTTTTAGGCATGCAACATAATGAGCATCACTTGTAAACTCTTTCTTTGGTATTCCAGTTACCAAATCATTCTGCATCAATTTATTCATATATTTAAAGTTTAAATGCCACATTCTTTTATGCCAAAGAAAAAACTCAGCACTATTTGCTTTAGACAGAAAATATGAAAATTCTCCTACGGGAGATGTTTCTTGTAAATCCATCTTGTATATGTTCCCTCTCCTGGGGGCTCTGAGCAGAATATGCTCATAAGGAATGAATACCCTGGGCTTGAGAATAATGCACTCATGCTCAATAAAGAACATGTTATGATTCTGATCACAAAATTAAGATACACTCAGAAGATTGTATCCAAGCTCCTTGACAAATTTTACCTTTTCAATGTTGAGCATACCATTTGTGACCTTGCCCCTTTTAGAAATGTAACCACCTTCATTTCCTCCAAAAGGAACGGGCCCTTCATCAATTCTTTCAAAATTTTGGAGTAGAGACCTATTGCCTGTCATGTGCATGGAACATCCACTATCAATGATCCAAACATTTTTGATTGTCTTGAGTTGTTCCTGCACAAAGAAAGATGATTAGTTACATTTGGAAACCCAAGCCTCATCTGTCTTGGGCTCATCTAAAGAAGTTGAAGATAATGCAGCAGTAATTGATCCTATAGTCATGCTAGAAGGATCATTTGCTGAATTGATGAAAAACGCTCAGCCACTTGGTCTTTTGTTGACTTCCACACCACCTTTGGAAGCTTAGACTTGACCTCCAATACTTTAGAAGTTTTACTGACTTCAGAAGTTTTAATGACTGGGCTTTCAGAAGATCTTGCTTTCACTACAGCAGGCTTTAGTACATCGGAAGTATTCCTTCCGTCCGAGACAAAGTTTCTTCCGAAGGCAAGTTTCCACTTGTCTTCTTCTTCATTTTGGAGCTTCCGATGGAAAAAGACTTTCCTTCCGAAGCATGCTTCTTCTTGGAACTCTTAAAAGTCTTTTCCTTGGTCATGTGGAGAGTACCTCTTAGATTATAGGGGAATCCTTAGCAAGATGAGAAGTACTCTCACATATAACACACTCCATTTTCTTTCTTATAGGAGGGTTCTTTTGTGAACAAGGCTGAACTTGATCACATTCACTCTCCATCTTCATCTTCTCAGATGATGTGGCAATTCTTGTGGGGTTAGAACTACCTTTGGAGCTTGATGGTTCATGTTGTAAAACAATGGTGCATAACTTATCAGCCTACTTCTTGATGATGGGATGATTTGGACATGAGCTAGAACTCTTGTTATTGGAGTTCAAGTTTTTGTCCCCAGCTTTAACCAATTCAAATCATATAGAATTAAAGACTTGTTTCTATGTAGAGTTGAAGGTGGTCTTGATCTCTTGAGCCTTCTTTTCCTTTCTCTTCCTCTTTCTAATCAAATTCTTTCTCTTAGACTTGGTCATCCTAACAATTTCACTCTCCTTAAAGCCATTCTTCACTATCTGCTCTTCATCATCTTCAGTCAATGGGTCTATAAAGGGTATCTCATCTTCACAAGTTCCACACCTAGAAGATCTTACAAACAAGATTGTGTGTGGAGGAGCTATTTCACAAGATCCCAGTCCTTGCTTATTTTGATAAAAATCTTTTTCATGCAAGGATGATGATATCATGTACTTGAAGGTCTCATTTTTAAGAACACATTTTTTTTGCCCTAGCTTTGCTGATCACAAGCTCAACCTGGCATTCAGTTAATTTGGCTATGAGATCCTTGATCTGAGTCCTATAATTGGTGTGCTCATGTTTAAGAACTAAAATGTTTTTCTCTAAGTCCTCTATCTTTAACTTATAATCATTTTCAGCCTTTTTGAAATCAGATTTTAAGATATTCAAGGACTCAAGATCAGATCTCATCGCTAAGTTGTAAGACCTGTATCTATTAACTTTAGCAATACATTTAGGAGTGCAAAGATGTTCCAATACCTTGGCTTCATCATGGTCAACCATGAGTGCCTGGTTTGGAGTTGCATCTTCCACTTGAAAGCTGCAGTCAAAGCCTCCTTCCTCAACAACAAAAACAACTTGCTGCTTTGGCTTCTTATTCTTGGAAGCTCTCTCAGTGTAGTTTGGTCTGGCTTGATTGTGGCCACCATTGGTTCTTGGTGCCTCGCACTCTCTAGCAAACTGTCCATCTAGTTACAGTTTTAACACTTTACCTTGCTTTTATCCAGCCCAAAATTTCCATTGGCTGGATTACTAGGAAACTTCCTCCCTATCCTCTTGTAGAACTTCTTGGCTCTGTGTGTGAGAAGAGCCATTTGTTGAACTATCTCCATATACTCCAGATCATCTGGATGGATACAGTTCAAGTTTTCAAGGGTGAAGAGAAAGTTGCTTGTGGATTCATTAGCAGAAACAAAGGCATGAGAAGAACTTGTCTCTTGGAAGGGACTTCCTTGAGTGTAGCTTTCTCTTGGAGTCTCTGGGAAGGTGATGAATGGACCCTTTTGTGAGTTTTTAGGGTAGCATATAAGATGATTTTGAGGTTCTATGCTATCCCTTTCGGTCATATGAAGGGCTAAACCCATTTGATTGCTGGATTTACCAGATGAACCTTGCATGTTCATCTCCATTTGGTATCCACTGAAAATACCATATAACTCAGTCAAAGTAAGAGTCTTAAGGTTCTCAGTCCTCTTGATAACAACACAATAATATGTCTATTGTCTAGGAAGAGAGGACATGAACTTCCTTACAATGTCTCTATCCTAACGAGTTACTTTAACATCCATTAGAGTATCCATAATCTTAACATACCTGAAGTATTATTGAGTCATGGTTTCTCCTACCTTGAAGGTGAAGTTTTCAAACAAATGCTTCAAGAGATCTTTCTTGTTCTCGTTTGCTTCATTGGATCCCTCATACATAAGCTTCAGTGCTTCCCATAGTTGCTTGGTAGTCTTGCACTTCTTGAAGCCTCTGTAGATAGAGTTTGGAAGAGCAGTTTGAAGGGTTGTAATGGCTTTTTGATCAATCTTTATTCTCTTCTGTCTTCATCAGAGAAATCGGCCACAACCTTTGGAATCATACAACCACCACCAGCAGAAGAGGTGCTTGGTATGTAAGGTCCTTCAACAATAGAGTCCCACATCCTTGAGTCTTAAGACTTGATAAAGCCTTCCATTCTTTGACACCAAGTATTAAAGTCTTCAATACTGATCAGTGGAGACTTTATTATAGTTCTAGATTCCATATCAGCCTTAGTGAGAGTTGCCATTTGAGTTGTAAAGTGTTTTGTGTGTGTGAGGGATCTTATGATGGTGAAATCTTATATCAAGAGCCTCATTGCTCTGATACCAAATGCAGGACCGTTAGAAGGGGGATGCACTTTACAACACACAACACAATTGAGAAGAGTTCATTAGAACACTTAACAAATCAAATAAGGAACCGGTTAACTAGAATAAAAATACTAAAAACACAAGTAAATGAGAGAAAGAACAAGATGGCAAACAACACATGTATTTTGGTTTCAAGAATGCTGCATATTGCTTCTCAATTTCTATTACAAAGTGTTATAAAAGTATAATGGAAAGTTACAAGTACTTGAGATACATATACTACATCTTACAGCTGGCCATACTTTGAAGGCCAGCTGGATACATAAGACCAAACAACAAAATCAAATATAGAGTCAAAAGGCAGATTTCCTTGTGACTTTATGATTATGACATGCCATAGTTCACATCCTAATATATTACAAAAAGGATTAAGTACATAAAGTAGAAAACTCAGACTTAAGACCTCAATGTATAGTTTACCAAAAGCATGGACCTTTTCACCAACTTGTGAAAGTTGGTGAGTCAAACAGAGTTGCAACAGAAAGATGGTCCAGCTTTATGGAAAAGTACATCAGATAAAAGCATGTTCATAAAAGTTTTCGGAAGAAATCTGTCTTTACTTTTGGCTTCGGAAGACTTTGTCTTGAAGCTTCGGAAGACTTCACTTTTGGCTTTGGAAGATATTGGTCTTGGCTTTGGAAGATTTTACACTTAGAATATTTCTAGTGCAAGGTGTAAAACTTTCAAAGCATTTCTACTTTAGTACTTTGGTGCATGCATGCAGAGAGACTTTGGATGTTTTGAATGTTTTGGCTGCATTAGACTTATTGGAATCCTTACAAGATCCATGAATATTGTTGGTGCATTAGTCAACCCATTGAACATGACCAAGAATTCATAATCGCCATCACGAGTCCAAAATGCAGTCTTAGAGATGTCTTCATCTAAAACTCTATGTTAATGATAACCGGACCTCAAATCACTCTTTGAATAATAATTGGATCCTTGAAGCTGATTAAACAAGTCATCTATACGAGGCAAAGGGTATTGGTTCTTGAATATGACTTTATTCAACTCTCTATAATCAATACACATTCAAAATGTGCCATCCTTTTTCTTCACAAAAAGAACAGGGTGCTTCCCATAGTGATGAGCTCCGTCGAATAAACCCTTTATCCAACAACTCTTGAAGTTGTGCAGATAATTCCTACAGTTCGTTTAGTGCTAACTGGTAAGGTGCTCTCGCAATTGGAGCTGCTCGGGGAGTCAAATCGATCTGAAACTCAACCTAACGATGAGGTGGTAGTCCAGTCAGATCCTCTATAAACACCTCTGAAAAGTCATAAACCACCAGAATATCCTTTATCTTCTTTTCCTCTTATGGATTGTCGGTGACAAGGACTAATATAGCTAAGTGACCCTTGGGTTGCCACTTTTGTGCCTTCGGAAATGATATGATGCCTATCACAACACCACTCTTCTCTACCTTAACCAAGATAATTTCCCTATTGATGAGAGGAATATGAATGACTTTATGGTGAAAAATTACCTCAACTCACTTCTTGGATAGCCAATCCATGCCTATGACCACATCAAAACTTTTAAGTTTTATAGGCATAAGGTCGATATCAAAAGTATCACCAGCGAGTTCTATCTTGCAACCCTTAAGGATGTGCATAACAAAGATTTTCTTACCATAAACTAATTCTAGGATATACTTAGATTCTAATGCAAAAGGCATATCACTTAAGAGACTGTAAAACTTAGTAGAGTTAAAACTCTTATCGACTCCAGTGTCAAACAGCACAGTAGCAAATGACCATTAACATAAAATTTACCAATAACAGTAGTGGGATCGTTTAGAGCCTCAATTGAACCCATGACAAAGGCTCTCCCTTTAGCTCTATCATTGTTGCCACCATTTTCTCAGCGTTGCTACGATTGTTGTTATTGCCACCATTCCCGGTGACTTTTTTGTTTCTCTTCAATTGAGGGCAATTCCTCTTGTAAGGCCCTTCCTTTCCACACTCGAATCAACCTTTTGGTGTTTCCTAGAGCTACTAGGGTTTCTACATCAACTCCCTATGAGAATCCTTTATCGTGTGTCCAACCTTCCTACAACGCTGGCATCGATAACTGTCACATATGCTAGTGTGGTGGTAGTTGCATTGGCTACACTTGGGGTTTTTCCTGACATATCCACTCTGTGCCTGGGATAATAAAGATGAGTGATTGTAGTTGTGGTTGTTATCAAACCTCCTTTGCTGCTACTGTTTTTGTGGCTGATGTTGCTGGGGTTGGCTGTTGGACGACGAGCTCGTGTTGCTAGAGTTATCCCACTTGCGTTTGTTATCAGGGAAAGATTTCCACCACGCCCCATTCGAGTAACTTTCCTTGTTCCATAGTTTGATCAGTGAGCTTGTGAGCTAGTCAGATAACTTGCTGAATAGTAGTGAGGTTCGCAACAATCACATGCTTTGTATCTCGGGCACCAAGCCACGCAGACAGAGCTCAATTCGTTTACGTGCTGGGTCAACCATTCCAGCACAGAGTGTAGCCAACTTATGAGACCTCATTTTGAAAACCTCGATGTCAAACCATTCAATCTTTAAGTGCCAGAATTTGGCTTCCAGCTTCTGAACTTCATCTCGAGGACAATATTCCTCCATCATCATTACTTCTAGCTCTTGGACTTCATCTAGGCTTGTGCATTACACTATTATTATATTGTTACTTCGGCTCCTCCTCAGGTTCCTTCCTCAGGGCCTAGTGAGGCTCGAGTTGGTTTTCTTGCTCATGTATATGAACTATTGCTTCATGAAGCTGATCACGCGTCACGTTAAGTGTAGCTGTGAACTCAGCAACCTGACCATGCAAAGCCTGGATCTCTCATGTTTGATCATCCTGACGTCCTTGTGTATCAATCCACAGGCCTTCCAAATATGTTGTCGTGCTCCTATCGGGCATCCAACCATTTAAATTTCTCCTCGATCACTCATTGCAGTTGATCATGTGAGGCCACGAAAACATCAATAGCCCTAGTCACCAGTAGGGATCGTAAATGGAACACCCTCCTTCTCCAGCATCATGATCATTGTAGTGCGAGACCAATCCCAAATGTAGGATTAGCCATGTCCCGCTCAATTTTTGGCTCTTCCGAAAAGTACACATTCGATATAAATAATAGAAGTCTAAAACCATAACTCATATACTATGAAGGAATAATAGAAACCTTGGGTTCCTTTCTTGATGCGTGTCAAACATGGGACAAAGACAATGAAGATGCCATACTATAGTGTATGTGATGTGTATGCCAATGAGTATACAGTAAGAGGATAAGCAACAAGTAACTAACTAACTGTGTGCGGTTATAGCTAGTGTGTATGCAATATAGTTCCCTATAACCAACGGCTCAGATACCAATCTGTCATAACCTCAATTTCTATGTGCGGAGTTTACCGCAAGGCGTTTTGTAATTTAGACAAACCAAATGTTTGTAAATGCAATTTTGGCAACACACGTGCCAACCTAATATTTAAATACTCATAAATAAAAAAGCTAAGCGTTATGACTTAATATGAAGTCTTAGAATGCATGCTGGACCTATGATGTGCTCCTATTGGCAAGCAGAGTTAACGACCTGAGAATAACATACTAAAAGTGTCAACACAATCATTGTTGAGTACAAGAGTTAGCGTTTAACATAGTCAGTAATAGTTGTAAAATATAAGGAGTGCATTGAAATAGATAGCTAGTCTATATTAAATAATAATAACCATAGTCATTTCACGATCGAAGCTGATTGTGTTGCATTTGTTACCTCCCGAAAAGACTTACCAGATCGTGACGATGTTTGTGTTTTGGACTATATTGCACCCGTTTAACCTCGAGTTGCACAGGTGGGGCTTGTCAAACCCAGTAGTACTACCTAAAATTTCCCGCTAGTTACCATTATTAACAATTCGAAAGTGTGAGAGCTTTCACGGTATATCACACTATGTATACTATAGACAACATACAAAAATAATGCATTTGTAAACAAGTATGTTATCTCCCCCAAAAGAGAATGTGTAAAAAGTGGGGCATAAACTCACCTGATGCATAAATGAACAATGATAAAAGAAAACTGACGATGGACGGAAAGACAACCCTCCAAAGGTTATCTGGAACACACAAGTACTTAAGTACGTGTACATAGAAAGCTTAAGAACCATAGGTGCTCATTAAACACATTGACCTAAGGTTTTAGAAAACAAGACTCATTTAACTTAGTTGGCCCATTTGACCTGTTGGTGACATATTAATTGAAATCATATAATGAAGCATATCAACTTATCATACAAGTTATTAATTTGTATCACATCATCAACTCAAGTTCTACTAATGTCATCATACTACATTAGATTAACATACAACTTATGTGAATCTCCAATTATCAACATACTCAACATAACTATAAATACATTACAATTAATGAATCATACATAGAGTATAATCATGCACTATAAGCCATGTGAAGCCACTCACGACTTGACATCCTAAACCCTGCCAATCCTTCTATGTAGGGGCCTCAGATTTGCACGCATGTATGAAAATCATAATCACATTCATCAACAAGATTCATTCCAACCAACATACACAAAGATGATCAATTTCAATCCCAAACATGATTCCCTAATCACTCACCATGATCCACCATCTTATATAATCATCAAGAACCTAAATTCCTTAAATGATCAATCTAGCATCCATACAACCCAAGTACACATTCCATTACATTAGACATCATCCATGAGCATTCTAACATGATCCTAACATCATAAGCATGCCCAAATCATCATATTCAATCTTCTTTAAAAAATAAGTTTCCTTTTTAGGGAAGTAATACCCAAACTCAATCTAACATCCAATTCATTCACAAATTCATCAACTTTATACCTAATCAAGTTCATAGCATTCATATAAACATGATAATCAGCACCATTAATCTTAATTCCCAATCATGATACATAAAAGTTTCTACTTATAGTAAGTTATGAACAATCACTAGATTTCATGATTTTTATTGCATAATCCACGTAACTATCATCCAAGCAATGTATGTAACATGATATGATCATCAAATCATGAATTCCAAGAAGAAAATGTTTTTACTTTACGCAGTGTATGAACTATATCATTAAATCATGGATATCTTGTGTAATCATCATAACCCAACATTCCTACAACCTAACTAGCAACATATTATCATTTAACAATCATTAATTTCAACTTTTCATACATAATTTTCGGATTAGGGTTCATCAACATCAAAAATTATGAAAAGCTTGATAAAAATACCTTTAGGTGTGTTCAAATGATGATTAGCACTTGTATTCAACTTGTACAACTTGAATCTCAATCAAAATCAACTTGTTCTTGATGCTATCACAATCGAATAATATGAGTGTGTTTGGGAGGAGTTGCGGGTGAATGGGGGGTTTGGCTAGGGTTAGGATTGTTTTTCAACTTAACAAAAATAGTTTTTTCCATATAAACCCCCTTTTAACCAACTTTTATAAAAATTAATCTCTTTAGCATTTTGTAACAACTTTAAGTACAAACTACAAATATTATTAATCAATAATAATAATCATAAACATCTTTAAATTAATAAAAACCTCATGAATTAAATATTACACGTAGTCATGTTATCAAGTAAAATTCACAAATAACACTTAAAATTCATAAATCATATAACCATGAACTAATAATCAACATTATTAATTATAATATTATTTGTTTATCATAAGTAATTGTTATCAAGTCACCAACATTCAACGACAACAATGTCACATTATCCCATGTTGAAAGAATTTTCGTCCCAAAAATTGTGTTACATTACAGTTTTACTGCATTGGCATAATAAAATCGAGTGAGTTGTCACATCATCCCTATGTTGAAAGAAATTTCATCCCGAAATTTAATTAGTACCTTCCCCGGTTGTCACTGTCGTTTCTAACAAATGAGGATACTTGAGCTTCATCTAATCCTCGCATTCCCATGTGAACTCTGGCCCACATCTTGAGTTCCAATAAACTTTGACTATGGGTATCTTGTTTTGCTTAGAACAGGTCAAAAACTTGCTCACACATGTAGCTATGTTTGCTTTCATATTAGGCCACCAATAATATGCCTTCAGATCATGATACAGTTTGTCAGAACCAGGGTGTATAGAATACTTAGACTTATGTGCTTCACTCATAACCAAGTCTCTTAGATTTCCATAGAAAGGTATCCAAAGTCTATCCATGAAATAATAAATTCCATCAGATTTCACCTCTAACTGTTTGTCCATCCCACATAAGGATTCAAATCCAATGTTTTCCACTTTCAAAGCTTCTGTTCTTGCTTCCTTGATTTTTTCAGGCAAGTGAGTGCAAATCGTAAGCTGGAAAGCATGAACTCGTTGGGGCATAGCATTTTCCTCTTTACTCAAGGCATCAACATTTACATTCGCCTTTCTTGGGTGATATTTAATAGCACAATCAAAACCATTTAACAATTGCACCCAATCTTGCTAACTCATGTTAAGCTATTTCTTCTCAAAGATATGCCGAAGACTCTTGTGACTAGTGTAAATAGTGCATTTGGCACCATACAAGTAATGTCACCAGATCTTTAGGGCAAATACCACTACACCTAGTTCTAAGTCATGAGTAGTGTAATTCTTTTCATGCTCATTTAGTTTTCGTAAGGCATAAGTGATTATGCAGGATTGGATTTTATACTCAACACAAGTATTCCTCTTAAACTCACTAACAAACACTCAAGAAGCAGAGTTCTTCTAAGAGTTGATTATAATATACTAAGTAACACAAGAAAAACACAAGAGAACAATTTTCAAGATACTTGTATATATTAATTCTCAACTCAAAGTTTACAAGACTCTTACAAGCTTATTACAAGAGTTATAATAAGAAACTATATATACTACTATCTACAGTCGGATATACTTTAATACTAGTTGAAATCCTCTAACTAAAGCAGATACTACAAAGCTATAGTTAAGGTATCTTAGATAATGTATTATCTAAGATATGGTAGTCATGACATGTCCATGACTTATCTTTTGTCACCAACTAAAGTTGGCAACTTGTACTAACATATAAAGGTGAACAGTGGATTAAAGTATGGTCAACTACATGGCCTTTTAGTAAAACGCCATGAAGTATCAGAGGTCTGCAACGGACTGTTAAAGACCATACTTATGTCCACTGATTCATAGCAGCATCTTCTGAAGGTTAATTGGCTTCATAAGAACAAGTTCTTCCAAAGCTTTTTTTACTTCGGAAGAGGCTTCTTCTTCCGTGGCTTGGGGACTTCTACTTCATAAGTCATTGTCTTTGAATTCTTCTAAGTCTTGAACTTCGGAAGAAAAGACTTTGTCTTCAGAAGTTGGAGCTTTTCCTTCAGAAGTTGATTTTGCACTTTGTCTTAGGAAGAACTCCATTTCCTTTGGAAGTTCCATACTTAGCTTCGGAAGTCCTTTACAATTTGTATCAAAATTCATCTAAGTGTTTGGTTTTGGTTGTACCAGCCTTCTTCTTGATCCAACAAACTTCCCCTAGGCTGATGCTACCAAACCTCACTTGTTCCTGCTTCTCAAAACTTTCAACACAAGGGAAAGCAAATACTTATCTATTTCTTTGTTTTCCCGAAGGTGGTGCTGAGAAGTTTGTACAAATCATTCATAAACAGGATATCTAGTCTATCACTTTGAATGATATGTACCCTCTACTGAGTCCCTCTAAAGAGAGTTAGTTGACGGGAGTTATAGTCATACTCCCATATAACTACTAGTTCCAATTCAGGGCCTTCCACCATTTGTATAAAGGCTTTCCCTTTGGTGATTGACCATTTGTAGAAAGGCCTTCCTTCAACTCCTCTTAAATCTTGGCTTTTGCAGTTAGCTCAGCAAGATGAAGGCTGCTTAGATGATTTCTGATATGAGTAGCTATTTCGAAGTTGGAGGAATTGGAGAGTGGCTTCTCTACTAACTCAGCAATATCAAATCTGCTAGAGTACAGTAGGGAAGAGGCATTCAGCCTGTTGCTCTCTCCATTCTCTCTCTCCATAACAAAGTTGTGAGAGGCTTCATCGAACCACTACTAGATAATCTTCTTTCTAGGCATAAGGGGCTGACTAGGAACCTTGTCCCCTTTCTTTGTATCAGGTAGAGTCACTAGCTATCTTCTTAGCTTCTTATCTTCATTATTTAGTGAGTCAGAGTTGAGGCCAATGAGTTTAATAGCCTAGTTTAATGTTCCTCTTGGCAGATCAAGGAATTGATCTCTTGTGAGGGAACATGAGGATCCATCACTATAAGTCAGCTTGACTGAAGCCTCCTCATAGAAGATGTCACTCAAGGTTGTGCATTTTTTGAGATTCATCTTGATCTCCTTAAACTCCTCTAAGGAGAGATGTTTAGAAGGCTGGCGGGTGGTCTGGATGGTTGTTGGGTAGGTAAATGTGTTTGGGTTCTGGGTAAGGTTTTAGGTTGAGGGATGATTAGTTGAGGTGGTTATGGTGATGAGATAGGTATGGTGGTTGGTGTAGGTTCAGGAGTGTAAGGTTTGGAAATGGGCTCAGTTTTGATAGGGAAAGGAAATGGGAAAGGTTTAGGTTGAGGTTGGGGTGTAGGTTAGGGTTGAGGTGTTGGTTTGAAGATCATCCCTTATCTCCTTATGTACATCACTTTCCTCTTTCCCAATAAAATGTCAGCCTTGATGTCACTGACATGTCGCTGGAGTGTCTTTTCAAACATGGGTCCCACCTACCTACCAGAAACGCCATGAGCCCGGAGATAATCTTTCATCCAGGCCTTCTCACCTGTCTTCTTGGCGGTAGTAACCCCAACTTTTTCTTCCTTTTTCTTTTTCTCACTCATCTTCTCTCTCTCAGCTTTCTTCCTCTCTTTTTCTAGGTGGTCTTGCTCTTGGTTGAAGAGTCATAGGATCGCGTCATTATCATGTGGAGATAGTTCTTGAAGAGAGAAACCCCTGGAGGTTAGGAAATATATCCTTTCCTTCCTGAGCTGCAGATCATATTCCCTCTTCTCCCTTTCTCTTTCCTCCTCTAAGGCCAACCTTGCGGCTTCCTCCCTTTGTTCACTCTGTGGTATGGTTGCCTTTTCTAGCTCTACTAACTCCTGTAGTGGTAGCAAGAGTATATCTTCACTGACAGCTCCAAGCTTGATGAGCCTGTCAATGATCTCTACCATTTTCTCATTGTTGACTGCCTCCTGATTGGCAATAGTTGCTTTGGAACTAGCAGCTAGCAACTTCCCAGTTGGGAGTCAACCTTTTCTTTTAAGTTTCTCAATCCTCTCCTCCACCCGAAGCTCTTCTGTAGTCATCTTCTTCTTGCCTTTATCATATTTGGAAGTGATGGACTTTGGTGGTTCATGGATGGAGGGTTTAGGTTGAGACATGGAGGATGAAGACAATGAAGTTGTCTAGCTAGGGGTTGGTTGAAAAAGTCCTTATTATTCACCTCAGATGCCAGCTCTAGAATTGCATATGTCATGATTAGATCCTTGGACAAGGAGAACAAACTTTTCGCAGCTTCCATCTCAGCTTCGGAAGATTTAACATGTTCTTCCGAGGCTTTGATTTCAGCTTCGAAAGTTTGAGAGAATGCACTATCTATCCCAACTGTTTCAGTTGCTGGGTCATTAGTCCTCACTTCCCATTCGATATGAATCTCAGGTTCTATTTGGACCTTAGGTTGACCAAGTTATTTCACAGTGGTAGAAGGTGCACTTAACCTCTGAAGCTCTTCAGCTCAGGGTCCACTTGCAGCCCAAATTGAGAAGGCTCAGGAAAGACTGTTGCAGTGGGAGCTGAATGTCTAGCAGATAAAGAAGTTAAAGCTTGGCTCAGTAGTTTCTCTATTGTTTGTCTCTAAACATTCTCCCCCTTTTTGGTAGTATCATCTTGAGAGCTAGATGAGCTAGAGGAAGAGGTCAAGGAGACCTAAGTTGGTACATGCCTAACAGATCTCTTAATTTTTTTCTTAGCTAGTTGAGACTTGAGATTTTCAATCTCAACTTGCTAAGTGGCAGACCTATCCTCTAAATTCTTAACCTTTGATTCAAGATTTGAGAGTTTAGAAAGTAGGTCCTGAATGGTGAGTTGCATACTACCCTCATCTTCTTTTGAAGAATCACGGGGAGATGCGGTAACATACCTTGTATGTTCACACTCACCACCAGATTTGGTTTCTTGGCACCCTGGTTTCTCTTACCTAAGGATGTCTCTTTTAGAGTCGTCAAAAGGGACGATTGTCATAGATTCAGTCTCAGAGA
Organism: Flaveria bidentis; assembly: GCA_018326385.1. Taxonomy (NCBI): domain Eukaryota; kingdom Viridiplantae; phylum Streptophyta; class Magnoliopsida; order Asterales; family Asteraceae; genus Flaveria; species Flaveria bidentis. The sequence goes on from BJCM01159254.1 coordinate 17,353, forward strand.
TGGTACAACTGGCCTGAGGATCCAATGAGTTTCATTCAGTAGTGGCAGCTAAATCTACATGAGTTCCCTCCACATCCGTTGGGACTCACCTCAGTTGGTTTTAACTGATGTGGGCTAGAGACAAGAGGTTCCTCTAGGCTCTGTTGATCCGTTAGAGTGTGTTGTGGATCAACTAATTACCATGAAGAGACGTAATTTCCTCATCAATTCTGACCTGGGACTTTGGTCAATGTCTAGTGGCACTGAGCCTTTGTTGGGGTTTTCCTTTTTTGGTTTCTCAAGAGAGTGTTGGAACTCATCTGAGGGCTTACAACCTGGGTTTGGGGCTAAGGGAATTGAGACTTCGGAGGCTCAAATCCCATATTGAGGTCAAAGGAGGATGGTGAGACCTCTGACTGAGTGGGAGGCCATGGTTCCACTCTAGTCTTTTTGGTTGGAATAGGAGGGGCTTGCTCAATCAGAGTAAACTGAGTAAGGGTTCGTTTGCGTCTCTAATATGTGTTTTTGATGGGGTGAGCAGGAAGTTTGGCAAAACAAAGGTAGTTGCTATTGTGGGTTCATCACACGTAAGGTGAATAGGGATGTCACCAGGAGCCATTGGCTCAATCATACCTGGAAGAAGGTCAGTGTGTCTTCTAGTGAAGTTGGTGGACACTCTCTTCAAGATCTTGAAGACAGTCGGCCTCATTTGATGTTCATGCGGAGTAGCTGCACAGACAAGTTTACTCTGGTCCAGTTCATAGTTGATTATGTGCTGAAGAAACCTAGGATACATAAAGAATGTTTCCTTTTGGAGGTTTCCTAGAAGGTTAGTTAGCACAAACCTTGAGTAGTTAAAACAGAGGTTCTTCACCAATCCATGAACTAGGCAGCCCAGTTCATATGGGATTTGATCCCATCCCCCAGACTTGTTTGACAAATAATGAAGAACAACATGAAGTAGGAACTTCGAGTTATAAGAAAATTTGAACTTATAAACTGTAGACCTATTCATATCTCCACCGTATCCCATTTCAAGATAGGTGCATCAAGGTCTGATTTGGGGAACTCAATAGGAGCGCCTTCATCATGGAGCTCCTGATGCTCCCGGATGACCTGTTCAGTAATGACCAACTCTTGGCCTGAAATGCTTATCCGAATAACCCTAGCTCCCTTTAGTATTACTATCTGACCGTTACGCCAAAAATCTTCCATGTGGTTCAAGTAAACAATAGGGTTCACGGTCAGAGCAATGAAGTAGGGAGATTAGGCAAGGAAGGAGACGATGTTTGAGAAGTCAACATCCTTGGTAGAGTCAAGGAATGCGACTTGGTTGTGTTGAGGGTTGAGAGCCATGGTAAGAAAGGAGATGATGAAACAAGTTTGAGTAAGGTGAATTTGGGGTGAAGGAGGCTTTGGATAGTAAATTTGGTAAAAATATTATAGTGACGAGTTGGGATTATTTAAGTGGGTGAAATGGCGGTGTTGGGTGGATAAGGTGAAAAGATGGTTTAGGGTTAGATGTGACAGTGGTGGCAAGGTGAAAAACCATTTAAAAGATTCTGACATCATTAATAAAATCTTTGCTTTTTACTTTGTGGGGCCTAAAGGTTTATGTTATAGAGAGAAGTGTTCTTCCGAATGTAAGACTATTTCTGAAGGATTTTCTCTTCTGAAAGCAAAACTTATTTCTGAAGGTAAATACATTTAATTCGCAGAATAAGAATGTCTTCTGAATGAAGAAGTTTTCAAGCTTCGAAAGTAGTGAAGATATTCTTTCAAGACTAAAAACTCTTAGGAAGATAATCCTTTAATTGAGGAAATTGCCTTTGGAAGATAATGAAGAGTTCTTCCGAGGGTAATTTTCTCTTCGGAAATACTCACAGTTAGTCAATTGTTTAGAATAACTTTTTGTAACAGGGCTTATATTGTATTTGACAAAAAAAGACACATTTTAAAAGGGTTTCAAATGAGATATATTAGTTAATGTTTATCATCCCAATAACCGTAATGAGATAATTAAATCTTTGTTCATCAAAGGCTTTGGTGAACAAATCAACATATTGTTCATTTAAGTCAACTTTGACTAATTTAATTAGGCTTTTCTCATGAATATATCTAATGAAATGGTACCTAATATTAATGTGCTTTGTCTTGGAGTGCTTCATAGGATTTTTAGTGATGGAGATAGCACTGTTGTTTTCAATGTAGATAGGGGTGCTCATGAAGTTGAATCCATAGTCTAGAATTTGGTTTTGAATCCACAACAACTGAGCACAGCAACTTGTAGCAACAATGTATTCAGCTTTAGCAGTAGATGTAGAGACACATGATTGCTTCTTGCATTGCCATGAGATGATCCTTCCACCAAGAAATTGACATCCTCCTTATGTGGATTTCTTGTTAATGTTTCAGCCACCATAGTCACTATCTGAGTAGCCATAGAGATTGAAGTTGCTATTCCTAGGATACCAAATACCTAATTTACGTGCTCCTTTGAGGTATCTAAGGAATCTCTTGGCAGCAACTAGGTTAGACACCTTTGGAGTAGCCTGATATCTTGCACAGATACATGTAGCAAACATGATAACTGGTCTATTTTCTATGAAATACATCAGAGAACCGATGATTGCCCTATACTTATGTTGATTAGAATCCTTCCCCTCAGAGTCAAGACAAAGGTCATGGTTTCTGGGTATTGGTGTTTTGGCTGGTTTACAATCCTTCATATCAAATATTTCTAAGATATTAAAGACATACTTAGATTGATTGATAAAGAACACTTCCTTCATTTGCTTCACTTGATTTCCAAGGAAAAAGTCCATTTTTCCTATAGAACTCATGTCAAACTTCTTTTTCATAATGCTCTCAAAGTCTTCACACATTTGGTCATTTGAAGAACCATATATGATATCATCAACATAGACCTGAACGAGCAATATATATTTCTCAAACTTCTTGATAAAAAGAGTTTTATCAATGGTTCCTCTGGTGTAATCATTCTTTAAGAGAAACTAAGACAAAGTCTCATACCATAGCCTAGGTACCTGGTGCAGCCCATAAAGAGCTTTATCCAATTTGCACACATAGTTAGGATGTTGTGGGTCTTCAAATCCTAGAGGTTGGCACACATAGACCTCCCTATCTATATTTCCATAAAGAAAGCCACACTTGAAATCAAGTTGATAGACAGTAAAATTCTTGGATGAAGCATAAGCAAGGAAGATTCTAACTGCCTCAAGTCTTGCAACAGGTGCAAAGAAATCATTATAATCAATTCCTTCCTCTTGTGTGTATCCTTGAACAATCAGTCTAGCTTTGTTCTTGATGATTAAGCCTCTATCATCTCTCTTGTTCTTGAAAACCCATTTGGTTCCTATAGGTACTTGGCCAAATGGTAGCGGGCAAAGGTTCCAAACCTTTTGTCTTTTGAATTTAAGCAACACTTCTTGCATTGACTCAACCCAGCTATTATCTTTTAAGGCCTCTTCTACTTTCTTGGGTTCCGACTGAGACAAGAAGCATGAGTACATGCAGACATTCCTGTGATGAGTTTGTCTCCTTGTTCTCACACCTTTAGAGAGTTCTCCTATGATGTTCTCAGCTGAATGAGTGTTGTGAATCCTTAGTCTAGGAATCACGTCCAGTTGCAAAGATAGATCCAAGTTGGACATATTTTGCTTAGGAACATGAACACTTGGTCCAGCTATTGTTTCAATGTCATTCAATGAGGACTGATTGAATGAAAGAGATTCATCATCAGCATCAGTTGACTAAGAAGTAGTATCATGAGTTGCCTATTCGTTCAGAATACTACTTCCATCAGCTTGGTGTTGTATGTTATCAGCTGATGAGTTATTAGGCTCACTTTGCTGGTAACTTATTGAAGCTCCACTTGTTCCTGAAATGGTCATGCTATCAGATCTACCAATGATGGAAGCTTGGTGTTTAGAGACTCTTGGAGAACCTGGAAGAGGTCTGGGTAGCTCAAATAGTGGTCTTCATCAGAATCACTTTGAGTACCTATTCTAGTCAAAACATTCTCACAAGATGGTTTAGAATAGTTTGGAAACAATTCTAAGTCAAAAATATGATCAGGGCCATTTCCCCTAACACAAGGAGTGTGCTAATTAACAACAATATTGAATGATTCCTCAAATTATTGATTTTTGATGTTATAGACTCTATAAGCAATAGAGGTGGAGGAATATTCAACAAAGATAGCATTTTCCGACTTCTCAGCATATTTTGCCAAGTTGTCCTTTGTGTTAAGTATGGTACACCTGCTGCCAAAGGACCTTTAGAAAGCCAATGAACGATGGCCTCTTATTCCATAGCTCTTAAGGGGTTTTTCCATGTGGCTTGACAATAAGGACCCTGCTCTGCATATAGCATGCAGTGTTGACTGCCTTTGCCCAGAATGATAGAGGCAACTTTGAATCAACTAACATGGTCCTAGCAGCCTCAATCAGTGTCTTGTTCCTCCTCTCAGCAACACAATTTTGTTAAGGAATTCTAGGAGCATTGAATTGACTGGTAATCCCTTTTGAGTTACAGAATGAGTCAAGAACTTTATTCTTAAACTCAGTCCCTTGATCACTCTTAATTATCTTTACCTTGTGATCACTTTGATTTTCAATTTTAAGAATAAAAGATTTTAAAGTTTCATCATTAGTTCTTTAAAAGAAAACCCATGTAAATCTTGTGAAATCATCAACAATCACAAGGCAATATGATTTCCTTCCAATGCTCATTATACTTGTTGGACCAAATAAATCCATGTGCAATAAGTGTAATGGGGTGGTGATAGAGTTAACCTCTTTGGATTTGTGAGAGTATCTATGTTGCTTTCCTTTCAGGCAAGCTACATAGTTGTCTCTACAAAAAAATTCCTTTTTGGGCACACCATGTACTAAGTTATTTTTAACCAAATTATTCATGGTTTTAAAATTTACATGACACATATGTTTTTGCCATAAGGCAGACTCATCACCATCAGCTTTGGAAAGAAAGCATGAAACTTCACCAATGGGAAGCATTGTTCATATCCAGCTTGTACATATCCACTTTTCTGGGAGATCTAAGAAGCACCAATTCCTGAGAAATTGTCATCCTAGGTTTGAGGATGATGTACTCATGTTCTGTGAAGGGCATTTGATGCTTTTGATCACAGAATTGAGAAACATTTAGGAGATTGTGTTCAAGTTGCTTGACAAAGTTCACTTTGTCTACTCTTAACAAGCCATTGGATACACTTCCTCTGCCTGAAATGTATCCTCCGGTCTCACCTCCAAATTAAATAGGACCTCCATCAAAATGATGAAATTGTTGAAGTAGAGATTTGTTCCCGGTCATGTGCCTGGAGCATCCACTATCCACTATCCACTATCCAGACATTATTGTTCTTGTCTTGTGCATGTCCCTACACATAAGGTGAAAAGTTAGTTTTGATTGGAAACCCAAGCCTGACTGGTCTTGGGTTTTTACATTCATGATGACATAATTGAACAAAAATGAATGTTAGAGGGTTTAATTGATGTCTTTTAAGAGGAAGGTATGGTTGCAACATCTTGTCTAATGTAACGCCCCGAATAATGTCTAAGCGAGCCAAATAATAATAATGGGCTTAGACGAGATTATTTAATGAAAATAAGATGGATATGGGTTATAGACCGAGTTAACTCTTCAGATTATGTGTTTGGAGAGTTTAAGGTCCCGGGAACGCCCGGTATATATAAATAGATGAGATTGAGAACCTCTTATTTGCAACTCAACACTCTAGTTTTAGAGAGAGAGAGTAGAGAGAGAAAGTAGAGAGAATTGAAGATTCAAGGCTCGGTTGATCTCGGGATTGAAGATCGGTGTTCGTGGGCATCCAAACAACAAGAAAACACAATGAACCCAGGTAAAAAACCTTCTTAATCGTTCCTTTTGATGTAAACCCGGATTCTAGGTTTGGGGTTTTTGAAAGTGGCAAAGATTCGCCCAAAACTCACGTTTTTGTGTAAGAAAACATGTAAGAAGCTTAGATATAGCTTATTGTGTGATAAACCAAGGTTTTGGATG
>BJCM01159260.1:0-10158 GCA_018326385.1 Flaveria bidentis
ATTTCTCAATCATTATTGACTAAGAACTATGCACAACAACCTCAAACCTATATAGTAAGTTCATTATACTTTAACACACAATAATACAATGAAATATTAAACATTATAAGCATCAACCACATATTATATTTCATTCAACTCGGTCATTACATATGTGTAAGACATTACAGACTTTTACATTAAGCACATAAACTAGTGACATATGTATCAAAAAACTCCCCCTTGGACCTAGTTTACTCTATTGTCTGACATCCTTCATATGCTCTTCAAACTTCTTGTACTTCTCCTCTCTTGTGACCCCTGCATGTATTTCAAACGCAAGGCAGAGCCGTATCACAATTTGGAATTGGAGAGCTTGTACAATATCCTGCGTATCATAGAACAGTGACCACTTGTATAAATTGTAGACATCTTCAGCTGACAAGTTGGTAAGACACATTGGGTCAAATACCCTAATAGTATCCATTCTGCCCTCTCTATTCAGAACTATTACCGCTTCACCTGTCCTCCAGTCATAATACCACCATTTGAAGTGTGGAGTAAAGTCCTTAGACATTTCCCGTAGAGGAATCTTTGACATCATGCGCGGAGGACTCCACTTCAACCCTACTTTAGGCTTTCCAGATATGGGATCCATTTCAGACCTACGAATGTACCTCTTCGGTTGTTGAGGTCTGAAGTTTACCCATCTGGTGTGGTATTCCTTCTTTAGGGCAGCCTCAAACCAACTTGACATTTTTCTAGGATCACCATATAGCAAATTTAAGTGTGCCAGTTGGTTGAGCTCAAAACCTGGGAGAGTCTTCAAGTTATCAGGATACCTGAAGTACTCAATTCCCTTATCCCTTTTTACGCTATGCACTTACGGATGACATTAGCTAAGCACTTGAACTAGGGGCACAAGTTTCCCTTGTTGAGCAAACTTGCGTTGATGTCCCCAGTGTACTTCATCCTTAGAAAATTGTCTATATATGCAAATATGTTGTTCTTGATGTTCATTATCTATCGTTCAACCATAGTGCTGCAACACAAGACACATATACGTTAGAATTTGTGTAAATGGATGACATTTGAATTTTTAATGAACTTGATTCATTTAGTTCAGTCATGTGAATGGACAATGCGACTGAGTCTTAGTCATGCGATTGGGCCCAGTCGTACGATTGAGCCTGCGATTGAGCTTAGTCGTATATTGTCCCATGCGGTTGGACCAGTCATGCGACTGAACCCATAAGCATGGTTCATACGTGCGATTGAGTCATTCGGCTGGCTCAATCGTGCGATTGGAGTTCATCAGCGTGTCCATTCGCATACCTCACTGTTAAACACAAAAGTTGTTACTCTTTATCAAAACATGACATTTCACTTTGTGTTTAGAATCAATTGGACTGTAGAGACTCGAATTAGCACTTAGATTCATTTAAGCCAACATGTGTGACCATTTAAGTGTTCTATTCTGAGGAGGAGTGTCAGTTATGAGTTTTAGCGATTTCAACACGTAAAAGCTGCACTTAAGACATTCATTTGACCGAGTTCAGTTGGAGTGTACCTGTAGATGAATAGAGTAACTGTTAGAATCACAACTTGTTGGAGCATATATTATCATATATAGTGTATCCGTCGCTTGTCGAATAGTCTAGGCTTAATGTAATACACCTGATATGTTGTAAACACATGAAACTGGGTCATTCGCAGGAGCATATGCGAATGAGACTCAGTCGTACGACTGAGCCATGCTAATGGACTAGTCGTGCGACTGAGAGATGCGATTAGGCCATTCTGAAGACTGAACCATAAGTATGGTCCTGTCGTACGATTGAACCATACACATGGCCCAATCGTACGAATGGGACCAGTCGCATCTAATATGGGCTGAGGCCTATATATACCAGTTTCATTGTGTAGAAGGGTTTAGGGATTGTGCTCGGGGCCTAGGTGATGCCGGATGAGAGGGGAGATCATGTTCGATATCCCCTTGCCAAGAGTCTTGATTCTTATGTTGTAACGAGCTTGTAATCATTAGGTTTTATCAATGAAACCATTTTATTATAGTTCGTGTTATTGTTTGTCTCTTGGTTTTGGTTTTGTTTCCTTCCGTCAAGAACATGCTCGGATGTCTACCAATCCAGCGACTTCACATAACCACAATGCTAAATCAACAAAACAAAATTTTGGCAGAGTATCGGTGCTTTCGTGCCACTTGAGAGCGAGTGAGGGTGATGAAAATGTGCGACCAACTCCCCTCTATTTATACTGAGATTACCTTCAGTCGTACGACTGGACCTATTCGCACGCTTGATTTGTGCGACTGGGGCTCAGTCGTGTGACTGGCTCAGTCGGTCACCTCCATTCGTGCGATTGGTTCATTCTGATGATCCAATCCTATGGATTGACCCATGCTTATGGTCCAATCGTATATCTGGTCCATACGTATGGTTCAATCATGCGATTGGTTCATACTCATGATCCAATCGTGCGACTGGTCCATACTTATTGTCCAGTCATGCGAATGGCTCACACTTATGAGTTTGACCTTATGCATTTTCAAACACTTAACTTGTTAGTTATTGATAAGACGTTGTGACCGTTGATCATCTCAGACATGACCTTTTTAATTTGAAAACCGTTGATCACCTCAGACGTGATCCTTTTACCTTAAAAACCCGATTGGTCACCTCAGACGTGACCCTTTTTAGTGAGTGATTCACAGATTGAATTCAGATGGATAGTCTGACTTTTACCAACCAAATAACTAAGAATAAATAAATAAAAACAACTAGAAATTTATAAACAAAAACCCAAAATATATTTTTGCATTTTTGATTTGAGATGGATTTAAACCTATTAGAGTACTTCTAACCGATTTTACTCACTGGATAGCACAACTTCAATTCTATTTTATCATTATTGGTACAATTCATTATGGAATCATACAGGTATATTAGAATCATTTGGGACATTTTACCAAAACCTTTTGATGCTAGATTCTAGTTTTCATCGAGAGTCATTAGCAAGTTTAGGAAATCATACTAGAGCTATAAGATGCACACACTGATTTGGACTTTCAAGAATTGCAGCCATGATGATTGTCAGTATATTTATCCCCTTAAATCCATACACAGATTTTTGACATACATTGGTGATGATTTAAGGTTTAATTATTTCAACAAGCATTTGTGGATCCCATGCTTATATGTTAGCAACGTTCCTCAGGATATTTTTGAGCGGTCTACGGGTATATTTCAAGAAGAAACTATTCTAAGAGCTTTCAAAGAGATGCCAAGACTCAGGTCGGCCATCGCACAGCAGAGAGGCGCAAACAACAATGAATTCTAGAATAATTGGTTATGCTTATCCTCAGGTCAGTGCCACCACACAACAGAGAGGCACACAACATATCTTCTTGTTAGATCATTTATTTCCCATTTGCACATAATGCACCAACAATATAAGTTATTAGCTTGATTGCATTTTGCATTTTTCCATGTGCTTTGCTAATTTTTTATGGTCGTCCGCACACATATGTGGCGTTTATTTTGCTCTTCACCCCTTATTGGAACTACGTTGATTGTGTTAACCAGAGATAAGATGGGAACCCACAGCAAGTTGAACAACTTAGTTTGCATTTTAAATCACCAATGAGGTCTACTCATCTATTGTGTTGAATCTACCGACACATCATGTAATGAACTAACAGCCTCTAGGTCTACTTTCTCTATGTTACCTTGGTAGCATACTAGTTTTACTATCATTTTTTCTTTTATTTTGCTTAGACTTTTCAGACTTATATTTAGAATTTTACATCTTAATCGGTTAAACTCTTTTGAAGTCCTAAACAATCTGTTCCCTGTGTACTATCATTTTCTATAAATGTTGAATCAGTATCACAGATTTGATTACTTTCCTTTTAGCTAAGTTGTCCTTCTCCCTCGTTTTTTTTTATTTTTTTAAGTAATTAAATAAAGCAGCTAATTTAATACTAATCTAACCTATTCTCCCCCTAAAATTCTAAAACATTTTTGTGTTTTTGGATTTTAATAAATAGGAAAATAAAATAAAATAAAATAAAATAAAATAAAATAAAATAAAATAAAATAAAATTAAAATAAAGAATGTCGGACTAGGCATTTTCTTCCTCTGAAATCACATCACTTTTCTTTTTCACGCCATTTACCTCTAATAGATATAAAAACCTCGGTTTATCAAATGCTTTTGTGTAGAGGTCGGCGTGTTGAAAATTAGTATTAGTTTTAACCACATCGATTAATTTCTTTTCAAAACAGTCACGTATAAAGTGATATTTAATGCCGATGTGTTTAGTTTTAGAATGTTGGATCGGATTTTTAGTTACGGCTATTCCAGCAAAATTATCAACATAGATAGGAGTATTAGAAAATTTCAAACCGTAGTCACACATTTGTTGTTTAATCCAGATGATTTATGAACAGCAACTTGCAGCAGCAACGTATTCAACTTCATAGGTTGACAGAGCAACGGAGGTCTACTTCATACACTGCCAGGTGACTAACCGTCTACCAAAGAACTAACATCCTGCTGATGTTGACTTGACCGCCATAATTCGAGTCACTATACGCTGTAAGCTCAAAGTCATTTTCATGAGGATACCACAACCCGAGTGTTGGAGTACCCTTCAGATAACGGAAAATCCTTTTAACACCTATGAGATGGTTGACTTTTGGTTTCGCCTGATATCTGGAACAAAGAGACGTCGCATACATGATATCAGGGCGAGACGCTGTGAGATACATAAGAGATCTGATCATTCCTCTATACATTGTAGCATCAACCAGATCACCATTTTCGTCGGGTTCCACGTCATGGTTCGTTGAAAGTGGAGTTCCAGCAGTTGTAGCATTCTCCATGTCAAACCGACTGAGGATGTCCCCTACATATTTAGTCTGATGCAGGAAGATTCCTTTTGGTGTCTGATCGACCTGTAATCCTAGGAAGAACTTCATCTCCCCCATTGCACTCATCTTAAATTTTGCTTTCATGACAGATCAAATTCTTTACATAACTCTTCGTTTTTGGAACCAAAGATTATGTCATCAACATAAATCTGTACCAGCAATAAGTCATCATCTTTTTCTTTGATGAATAGTGTATAGTCAATAACTCCTCTGCGAAAACCGTGTTTCACCATATGAGTTGAGAGTTTCTCATACCATGCTCTCGGGGCTTGATGGAGCCCATAGAGAGCCTTATCAAGCTTGTAAACTTTGTCCCGATGACCGATGATAAGGATCCTCAAATCCTTCGGGTTGACTGACATACACTGTCTTATGGATTTCACCATGAAGGAATGCACTCTTGACATCTAGTTGATAAACTTTGATCCTTCATGCATTATGCATAGGCTAGGAAGATACGAATTGCTTCCATTCTAGCCATAGGTGCAAACACTTCATTGTAATAAATGCCTTCGACTTGTCCAAAACCTTGGACTACAAGTCAAGCCTTGTTTCTTATTATGACCCCTTGGTCATCTTTCTTGCATTTCAAGACCCATTTAGTGCCAATTACCTTAGCACCTTTTGGTCTATCCACCAATGTCCATACTCCTAGCTTCTTGAACTGTAGGAGTTCTTCCTAAATGACACTAACCCATGCTTCATCCTTTATGGCTTATCTAACATATTTTGGCTCAAATTGAGACACAAAACATCGATACGCATCATCGTGAAGATAGCCTTTTTCCATGACAGAGGCATAATCAGTTGAGTATAGCTGGTTTCTTGTCTGAACTCCCGATTGTACATCCCCTATGACGTTGTCCAGAGGATGATATACATTTAATCGAGATCCGGGAGTGGTGGGAACAACTACTTCCTGATCCAGATTTTGAATTCCCGGGTCAGTATCGATAGCCGTTAGAGTGTGAGGTTCCGAAGTGTAAGAGACATCAGCATCTGATGCATGTGTACTTGCAGTAGCAGGAACCTGTTCCTCCTGGTCCACCTGTTCAGTCTCCACTTCTTCATTGTTAGAGGAGGAATCACTTACATAAAGTGCTCCCCCTAAAGAACTAGAAGATTCACCTTGTGGAACCGATGTTGTCAAGTCTAGTGACGGTGTATTTAAGACATCAACCATCATTCTGGTTGATAACTCATTATCAAGAAGGGAGAGAGTGATGTTGAAGGACTTAAAGAATCCATCAGAGTCGAAGAAGAAAGCGGGTCCCTTTCCAGCAAGGGGGTGGTGTATCTCTGAACGTCAACGTTGCTCCACACTTCTACCTGACCAGTTGAGTTGTTATAAACTCGGTTGTCCGGTATATTGTATCCTAGGAAGATCCCTTCTTCAGCTTTTTCGTTGAACTTCCCTGACTGAGTTTTCTTCAGCAGCGTACATGGTGCGCCAAATGGTTCGAGGTACTCCAGATTAGGTTTACGTCACTGGAGCAACTCATAACACGTTTTACCATGACGTTTGACCACCAAGACTCGATTGAGGGTATAACATGCATTAGCAACTACCTTGTTCCAAAATTGGATAGCCAGTCTTGAGTCTGCTAACATCGTTCGTGCTGTCTCTATCAAACTCTTGTTCTTTCGTTCAGCAACTCTGTTCATTTGTGGACTGTAAGCAGATGTGAACTGGTGTACAATTCCTTTCTCTTTGCAGAAAGCTTCCATCCACTGGTTCTTGAACTCTGTGCTGTTGTCTAATTGAATTTGTCTTACTTTTAGCTTGTAGAGAGATTCTAATGTAGTTACCAACTGTTTGAAAGATTCAAATGTCTCTGATTTGGATTTCAGAAACATCACCCAAGAGAATCTTGAGTAATCATTAGTGACTACATAATAGTACAGATCACCAGCGATGCTTTTGGTACTGACAGGACCAAACATATCCATATGTAGAAGTTCGAGAGACAGGTCAATGGAATTTACTTTCTTTGCCTTGTAAGACTTCTTGGTCCGTTTAGCTTTCTTACACGCTACACAAAAATCCAGAAGTTAAAAATTCTTGACATTAACTCCATTTACTTAATCATTTTGGATCAGATGATTCATCTTCCGTGGATTGATGTGTCCACTTCTCCTATGCCAGGAGATTGAGTCTTTCTCTATTGCCTTTGAAAAGACGCATTGAACTTGATGATCGATTGTGGAGGCTTTTGATAGATCCAAGACATATAGGTCTTTATATCTTGAAGCTGACATTAAGATTTTGTCCTCCGGGATAATGTAATCCTTCTTTAATACATAGCACTTCTTCTTGTCAAAGACCACTTTGAATCCTTTGTCACATATCTGGGAGACTGAAAGTAAGTTATTCTGTAGTTGTTGAATGTAGTTGACCTTCTCAAACTTGACTTTCTGGTTTCCCACTTCGCCTTGAGCTGTGATGTATCCTCCTTTGTTCCCAGCAAATCATACATGTCCCCCTTAAATTTGTTTGACATTGAAAAGGAGAGACAGATTCCCGATCATGTGCCTAGACGCCCCACTATCAACAATCCAGTTGTTTGTGATAGCACTATAACAGACACCCTGCACATTAAAAGGAAATGATCAGTTTAGGTTTGGGACCCAAGCCTTAACTGGCTTGGGTGACCCAAAGGAATCACACATCATAAACTCAACCCACTGTCCATTTGAGGGTGAGGGCATATCATTCTTCATATTGTTCTTATCATCAGACAGTTGACTTGACTTTTCTTTCCATATGCCAGTTCTATGTAAGGCCTGTTTGTGATAAACAGACGACTAGCTTACAGTCTGAACTTTGAGTTCATTTATACTCTTTGGTGGAGAGATAGAACTCCTTTTAGAAAAACATGGTGTAGTATTATAAAGTTCAATTTTCTGTCTAGGAGTCTGATAATAAGGACAATTAGAAGCAATATGTCCTTTCTTTCCACAACTGTAGCAAGATCTCCCTTCTTTATGTTGAGGAAATTGTTTCTGTGGGGTAGAGTGTGATACAGGTGTGACTTGAGTCTGGTTGGGTTTGGACACTTCTTGTTCAGATGTGTTTGCTTCTTTAACAAAATTCATTGTTTGAACGTTTTTAACATCTTTAGCCTTTTGTTTATTTGGACTTTGATGTGAAGCATGTGGTTGGTTAACTGGTTTGGTCGATTTGGGTTCTGAAATAGACTTTGGTGAACCTGACCATCCATTTACCCTTTTAAATTCGTCATTTAAGTTTTCAACAGGCATTTTGACTTTTGATTTCAAAGTAGCCTCTTTCTGTTTAGTGACAGACTTCACAGGTTTACCCATGGAATCAGGATCACTAACCAGAGGAGTGAACACCACATGATCCTTAATTGGGTTGTTATTTACCGGTTTACATTTTGTATTTAACATGACCTCATGTGGTGGTGGGACTACTTTGTGACCCAACCCTTCCCTATTATTTCGTTCTTTCACTAAGTGTTGAACTATGTGAGAAGAACTGGTCCAACTGTGCAGTTTTTCTTTTAATGAATTTACTTCGACTTCTAAAACTACTTTATCTTTCTTTGTTTCTTCCAAAGAATTTAAATAGAACATTATATAATTAGCTTGATTAAAAGCAACAACCTCGGTTTCCCGTAGTTGTTTACCTAAAAGTTCTATTTTTTCTTTATAACTGTGCACATTTTGTTTCATAATACGATTAGCTTCTGTGCACAGTTGTAAATCATTTACTAAGCTATCATTGTGGTCTACTAACCTAGAAAACTTCAAATTAATGCTTTCTCTAAATTTGTTACATTCATTACAAGCATGTTTTTCAAAAAGTTGATATTTTGTACTTACCTATGAAGATTCAGTTGAATCAACCATCAATCCAGAATTTGACTCTTCGAATGCTGGAGATTCTGAACATGTGGTTCTGAGTTCTTCTTCAATCAGGTGAGTTACAACATTCACAGCTTCTTCGTTATCTGACAGTACTTGTTCAACTGTGATTTCACCTTCACTTGCAGAGCAGTCATCCAATCCCTCGACATAGGCAATGTTGGATTCTCCTGGAGACACAAAACGGAAGGTCCAGTCCTGCCCTTCATCATCTTGAGCAGCCAAGGCCTTTGTCTCATTGCTTGAAGAGGTAGCACCACTCATGGGTTTGTCTTGACGGTTGAAGGTTTAGAATGGATTTCCGTTACCTGTTTTCTTGGGCTTAGCACATTCACGTTTGAAATGCCCCTTTTCTCCACAGTTATAGCAGGTAAATTTGGTTTTGTCGAAACCAAAGGTAGTGTCTTTTGTGGCTACCAAGTTCTATTCAGTCTTTTTCACAAACTTTTTCGCTCTCCTGACATCACTAGCCAAAGCCCACATTATATCCATTCTTTCTAGTTCATACTCAAAATAAGTACACGGTCCAAACCAGTTAACATGTACTGGACCATGCGACTAGACCATTCGTACGACTGGACCATGCGACTGGAATTGTGGAGTCGCTGGACCGGTTGACATCCGAGCGTGTTCTTGACGGAAGGAAACAAAACCAAAACCAAGAGGCAAACAATAGAACAAACAATAATATGATGGTTTTATTGATAAGACCTAATAATTACAAGCTCATTAAACATAAGAATCACGACTCTTGGCAAGGGGAGATCGAGCATGATCTCCCCTCTCATCCGGCAACCCTAGGCCCCGGGGCACACTCCTTAACCTTTCTACACAATGAAACTAGTATTTATAGGCCTCAACCCATATCAGATGCGACTGGGCCCATTCGTACAATTGGGCCATGCATATGGTTCAATCTTAAGTCTGGACCATACGTATGGTTCAATCATACGACTGGACCATACTTATGGTTCAGTCTTACGAACGGCCCAATAGCATCTCTTAGTCTCACGACTAGTCCATTAGCATGGCTCAATCGTACGAATGAGTCTCATTCGCATATGCTCCTACGAATGACTCAGTTTCATGTGTTTACAACATATCAGGTGTATTACATTAAGCCTAGACAAGCGACGGACACACTATATATGACAATATATGCTCCAACAAATTTCCCCTTGGACATTGCTTGCGAATAGTAGATAACACCTCTTACAATCTTCAGTCAATCTTTGCTCTGGTTTCCAATAGAATCAAACAAAAAACCATATTAGCCAACGTTGTTGATCCGTCAGGTTGCTACAGTATCCCTGAAAATGAATTTAGGCACAATAGCTTT
>BJCM01159281.1:0-24922 GCA_018326385.1 Flaveria bidentis
GTGGACATCTTCAGTAGTTTTATGTTAGTTTCAGCTGTTTGTATAATCAGTTAGATGTCACTATCAGGTGACATCTGCTGAAGTCGCATTCCTCTATAAAAGGAATGTTTGACCTAATTTGTAGCGGCCGAAGCTTGCGAGTAAATTGATACAGTATCTTTGCCGAAAACTCACTCTTTATAGCCGTCACTGTTTGATTGAATATTCTTTGTGTTCTTGCTTAGATTTCGTCTAATTTTTTGTACGATTCCGCTGCGTATTATAACCTAATTGTTCAAACCAGATCGTCGATCCCCAACACATTAAATTTTAACAAAAATTTTCCGCTTCTCTCTCATATTAAATAATTCAATTAATTATTAATTATAGTATTTAATTTTATTTATTTGATTATAAGCTATTTTTAAATAGATTAAGAAATAGATCATTTTATTAATGTTTATTTCTAGAGAAACAACTTTTTATAAAAAAGAAATTTTCTAGAAAGTATATCATACTTTTTTTAAAACATGAAATATTTTAAAAATGACATTTTTTTAATATGTTTTGTTTTGAAACGAAATATTTCATTTATTTTTTAGAAAAAACAAAGAAGGTATAAAAACATATTTTTAAAAGTTGATATCACTGTTTTATTACTTATAGTACTTACTATACATAATTTAAATCACATATTATTTAATAATTAATTAAATTGTATTCTATTTAATATTTTATTTATTCAACCCGTGTAATACACGAGTTCACTAAAGTTGGTTGTGTATAAATATTAAAATGGACTAATTAAGTATGACTTTATTTTGCGGCCTAAAAATATAAAATTAAGTAAATTATTATTGTACATCATGCTTATATAAAAATTTGTTTAAGGTTTTTGAAAGTCAATTCGATTTTTTAATTAATCACTTAGAAAATTTTGCTTTCAACCTATCTTCTCGTGTTTTTCTGATGTATTATTTCTAACCCACAAATTATATGGAAACATTTCATTTGGTTATATGTATGAAATTTACAAGTCATTATACGAAAATGAAATTTCTATTTTCTAAAAGTTAAATATGGACGTAGTAATTAACATAGTTTTATACCTACTGACGAAGCTTGAACCACACTAAGGGGCGAAGAGGGGAGGGGGGGCTTTATATATATTAAAAAAAGTACATTACCAGGACATAATTTTACACTATCAAACTGAAAATTAACACTACTAACAGAAAAAAAAAAAAAGAGAGGGACGAATAAAAGGAGGGCGAGGGCCCTTCCCACCCATTAAAAAACATCACCCATGCTCAATCCTATTATGCTCAACCTAAGTGGTTGAATTGAGATGCCTCTAGACTTCATTAAAAATATTAAATATGAGAGTGTATTGAGTTCAAGTCTCACCTGTAATAAAAAAAGAGGCTTTCAGGTTATGCCAGTGGGTTTTTCATCTAAGATTAGTTATACTCGAGTAATGGAGATGATCGACGAGCCAATGAGCCGTCAATGATCTTTTGGTCGTTCTAAAAATGAAAAAAAGTTAACATATAGTTTAGTATTGTCATAATCAAACAGAGTACCCTCTATGATATATTATGTTTTATAATCACCATTCGTACTTATAAACAATGGTTAGTTAAGGAAAAAACATAGTGATCGGATTATTATTCTTTAGATTTAATTTTCATAATCTTATAATAATGATATATCATATCAATTCATCCTCTTAGTTCATTCTTCAAACATTTTGACAATAACACATGTTAAAACTAAAAAGTTGAAAACTTATAACATTACATCCTTGTTATTAGAATAATTACTTACGAGGATAAGTTCAAATGATTTAGCATTTTAGTAATTATTATATTAAAGTAAACAAATGAGAAAAATTGAACATTACACTTAAATGACGTGGATTGATGATGAAATTCATTTGTCAACTAATAAAAGTCACTCTCTTGATAGCCATTTGATAAAAGCTATTATTTGTTGGTTATATTATCATGAATAAAAGTTTAATTTTTTTCTGTTTCACTTTTTTCTTCTAGTATATTAGCTTGTTCCTGCATCTAATGAATATATATTTTGTGTTATCTATTACTTCTATCATTCTTGTTTCAATCTTAATGATAAACACACACCTCTTAAAATCAATCTATATTATTTACTTTGTGGGAATTTTATCTCCATCCAAAAAAAAGAAAACAAATTTTGGGAGCCACTAAACCAAGAGGCCATATCGAGCTTCATTTAAATCTATGATCAAAATTTTGAAGAAAACAATAAAAAGGAATTTAATATGAACTTACATTTATAAACGAAACTAATGCCAACTAAATAAGTTCAAGATAACACAACTAAAGTTTTTTAATGAGAGAATAGTCTACAATCAAATGACATTAATAAATCTTTAATTGTGATGCTCATGTTTGTCGCAAAGATGAATCAACATGTTTGTTCAGGTGTTAGTATATTTATAATAATATTGATATATACACATTGTCAACTTATATATATTATTATACTTCACTTGTGTTTCATTTGTAACTCGTAATGGATTAGGTTTGACACGACATTTGTTAGAACATTATTATGTTAAAAACTATAATATTGACTTGTATTTATACACTTAGCCACATAATATGGCGTACGGACTGAAAACATCTATTTTAACGACATTTTTATTATCAATATAATAATCATTGAACCTTTAGATTGCAGAATTTATACCCACAAGGTTGGATCATACCATTTACATAACCTTGGGGCTTGAAAGCATCTCTTGACAAAGTAATCTTTCTTAATTATTAAAACCAATATGATTAGGTTAAATTGAATCGCAAGAACATCTTCTGACACATGTGGTTAAAAGAAGAATTAATGTTTATATTTCTATACACTTTCTTTTTCTTTTTATAACAAGTTCCTTCTAACTTAATATAAAAAGATTTTCTTTGATTTTTCATTAAACATGCAGTTGTCTTCATTTCTTACCATGTATAATATAAAAGAATCATGAAACTTATCCAATTAACTTCTAATAAATGGATTGTTTCATCGAGATCTAATCCTAAGCACATCATCATTTTGTTATCTTTAAATGGGCATTTCTGATCTTTTTAAGTTTATAACTAATCTACTTAAGGTAAAGATCCGTCTAATTATAATTCACATATAAAGTAAAAGTTCTCATTTTGAATAAATTTAAATAGAAATGATTAGAATAAAGGCAAATCTAAAATGTAGTTTCTAACTTTCTACTCTTTCACTATATTTCACAAGATAATAAACATGATGTTAGAACGACGTTGGGATCTCAATCTGTTGTAAAACTGATTGAGAATACGAACGCGAAATATCAACAATACAAAGATGATACAAGAAAAAATAAACGTGAACAAGAACTTTCAAATGATTATTATGAATTAAATGATTTCGGATACTTCACCGATTACAATTCTCCTGTATTTATAGTGTGTAACTAACTATAACTAACACTCAACAAATATTGAGAATTTACACTAAGCACCATACACTATAACTTCCGAACGGAAGTAACCCTTCGGAAGATTTCCTACTGAACATATGTATACTTCGGAAGAAATCCAAAGTACACAACAACATCCTTCCGAAGCAAACATAACCTTCGGAAGATATCAACTTAGCTTCGGAAGACTATGTTAAGCTTCGGAAGAAACTTAACCTTTGGAAGTTCACTTGTTTTGAATTTTAATATTTCACACAATCTGTAAGTATAATTATATTTTAAAATACATATCTTTTATTTAAAAGACAACATAAGACAATGTCAAAAGTCAATGTATAGATAAATCAGCCAGGGAAAATTATATTATGTTATCTTTGATATTTGATAATAGATATGCACCGTACGTAATGATTGGTATTTTAGTAGAATATTAACCAATGTTTATATGCAATGTACATAGAAAACTCTAAACACAAGGTACATATTTTATGAAATAACCCACAGTCAGAACATGAGAAAGACATACCATCCTACATTCCTACTAGAGTGAAAATTAGTATTAGTAAATGGTATTAAAGTAAAAAAAATCTTGTAAGAATTTAGAGGAAGAACAATAATTAGGTAGTCTATGTGATAAGATGAATAAGATAGAATGTTGTAATAGACTCAACTATCAGTCCCTACAAGACTATAAGTCTATAACGACTGTGCTATTACTCACAACGAGCGACAATTGGTGATATAAATGATAGATTTCATTTTCTTCTGAATTGTTTTGTAAACCATATAGATCATAAATTTAATTTTTTCTTTGATAGAGTCTAATTCTTTTAATTTCGAATCAATATGACAAGTTTTGGTTTTAATCATTTAAATTCTAAATTATTCAACATGTTTAAATTTCATAAATAAAAAATTAATGAACCAAAGGCTCCCATAAACTCATTTTTGTAAAAGCATCCGACTGAAATACTAGGTTTAGGTTAGAACATGATACAATAAGATATAACATAATAACACGTGATTATTGATAGGCAGGACCCTGAAGACCCGACAATTGTGCGTGACCCGAACCCACCTTTCGAAGACTCGAATCAGGCCGGTTGCACGTGGGTCAATTTAATCCAGTTGAGTCTTACTAGCGTCTAACATCTGGCAAGTTTGACTACCCACGTTTAAATACCCATCAAGAATGTTATTTAATTCCATGTCATTTTCCTTTTTGAATTATTTTATTTTTATTTGACCTTTTCAATAACAGTTTTATTTTCCTAAAAGGTAGCCTACGTGGGTGGTTGTAATCTCCTTTCTCTCGTATGTATTGAGGATTCTTGAATGACAAAAGCAGTTTTTTGAGTCATTGAATTTTCTGTCTCTTGTTCTAGAGATTGTTCCATTGCTATCCTAATTGTTGGCAGAATTAGGAGGTGAACTTGGAGACCAATTGGAGTTCATGTGGTGCAACTATATCAAGAATACTCGGATTGGATTT
Source organism: Flaveria bidentis (assembly GCA_018326385.1). NCBI lineage: Eukaryota > Viridiplantae > Streptophyta > Magnoliopsida > Asterales > Asteraceae > Flaveria > Flaveria bidentis. The sequence goes on from BJCM01159281.1 coordinate 4,962, forward strand.
GCTCAACGGAACCTTCGAGTGGTGAGTTCTGTAATTCGGAGGATCGTTGTTTTTTTTAATTATTCGGCTTCTTTCGGGTTTAATTGATCCATTAACTAAGCTTCTGGCCATCAATTATTTAAGGTAGTAGATACGAAAAGGACACAATAACTAATCATGTTAATTTTTCTAGACTTGAATAATAACTTGTTTAGAAAGATACAAAATTTTTAAGACACGATATAGATCACATACTTGTTTTATTAAACAAAAGTATTACACATGTCAAATAAATAAAATATTAAATAAAATAAAATGTTATTAATTATAAAACGATATTTTAAGATAAGATGCAATTGTAATTACGTATGAGCAAGAACTATAAGTAATAAACTATGATATCAACTATTTAAACTTTTGTTTTTGCAAAAGTTAAATTAAGTATTTTGTTTCAAAACAAACCGTTTTAAAAAAATATTATTGTTGAAAAATTTAAAAATATATACTATAACTGGTCATTATTGTTGACCTAGAAAATTATTGTATTAAAGTTGACATAGAAGATATGTTAAGGATTTTTGTTTCACGTACTTTTTTTTAAAATAAACTAAAAAAATATAAACAAGCCATTAACAAGTTAGCAAGTGTTTCTTCAGACATAAATTGAATCGTGTCAATCTATTTTAAGCATTAAACCCCGTTATGCTCAAATCCAAACCATTTTAACTTTGTGTTATTTCGTGTCGTATTAATGGTTCATGTCAAAAACTGTCCAGAAGAGTTCAGTTCCTTCAAAACCTAAAATTTTCTTTTTAATCATCACAAACCAATAAGATTATAAGAAAAGGTAATAGTTTTAGTACATGATCTAAACTTAACTTATATATATATAATGGGGGTTTCAAATAGGAACTCCAATTTTTTTAAGAACTTTAGTAACCATTGTGATCTACAAGTTTTTAGTGACAAAAATAAAGAAAAACATTATGAAATTTTTATAAAACGAAAAATAATATAAAAATAAAAAAATAAATATACAAAAGTGTTCCCCTATTTTCCTATTTTATAAAAAAATCGTTATTAAAAGATAAAAAATAACAAGTGTATAATCAGATTTATACGTGTAATAATGGGTGAACGGTTTTTTTAATATATAAATATGGGGCACGTTGGAAAGATAAAAAAATACTGAAATTAATGGTGAAATTTTATTAAAAAAATAATACCATGAAAAAAGTTATAAAAGTGCAAGTCACATGTTTAAATAATCTTTTTCAAACGCCTACCATATTGATGTATTTTTTTTAAAACATTGTCCACCCATTATTCATACAAGAGTTAATCCTGTTATACATATGTGTAAATCCGGTATTACACATGTGTAAAACGAATTTTATAAAAACTAGTTTTTTTATAAAAAAAATTCATGAAAAAGGGAAACGAGAGAAATATTTGTGTGTATTTGTTTTGTAATTCTTTTATTATATTTATGTTATTTTCATTTTGTTATTGAAAATTGTGGCTCCCGTTGATTTCTAATTTTTTTTTTAAAAGATTAGTTTTAATTTGATCCCTCACCGCTTAAATATATTTTCATAGCTAAATGACGAAATTTTTTTTATTATTATTGGAAACTAATATCATAAATATATAAACTTTCAAAACATAAGCAAGTTCTGAATTGGGCCCAAGTATCAGCATGGGCTGAATTGGGCTAAACTTGTATCGCAAACTAAGGCCTAAGCTTCGTAATCAGTAGTGTGAAACTGTGAGTAGGGCCGTTGGCCCGTAGTAACGTTCACAGGCCCAAGTTCTTTCAAGTTAAATAAAGTATTATCATGCCATGAAATATGAATATATTTAAAAAAAACATATCCAGCAACTAAATAATTCAGTGAATTCAAAAACTAATAATGGTTTAGAAAATGTCATGTGAGATTAGTATTATTAATCATTTTATATAATTTATATTTAGATGAGACCTACATATAATTTAGATTAAACTCTAATATGATTTAAAATATGTGAAGTTTATGTTTATCGGTAAGAACCAATATTAATTCTCTAGCAGAAAACAAAAGATCTCAACTCACCTCCGAAAAGACATTTGTTAAATAAAGTCATGGTTAAACTACAGGGACTAACTGTGACATTGTTTGACAATAGAAGGAGCACTTTATAAACAACTGAAGAAGAAGTTTATAAAGTGCTGAAGCAGTAGTTCATAAACTACTGAAGAAGTAGTTTATAAAACTACTGAAGAACTACTGAAGAAGTAGTTTATAAAACTACTGAAGAGGTAGTTTTATAAAACTACTGAAGGGAAAAACCTCTAAACTACTGAAGGCGAGAAATCTCTATATATATGGAGGCAATCGGTAGTTAGGGGATAACTGAAACTGTAACATAACAGAGCGTATACAGTGGAGCGTATTTCTTTCTGTAATTGGAATTCTTCCGAATTCTGTTGTAACTCGATTTGATTGTTCATGTTTGTTCGTGATTTCGTAATAAGATTACTTCAATCGTTGGTTGATCAATTGGTGTTTTTCATAACAACATTCATGAAAGAGTTCTATCCGCCCTCCCAATATCAACAAAAATCGAAGTGTCATGATGTGTGAAAAGCATAACCAAATCGTTCACTTGAAGATCATCTTCAAAGGTGTAAGTTTCGTGTCGGGGAAAAACATGATACTTCATGTTCAAAGCTCAATGGAGCCCGTGGTTATCTTTATGACCTCAATCTAAAAATATGACATAACTTTTAGATCTCGTTCATGGTTCACCACACATTCCATCACATGGTCTTGTATGTTTCATGGATGATGAAACCAGTAAAAATATGTACATTTGTGATTCCGTCACTTAGGAATGTGAAATTCTAAGAGGCGTTGGATGCATAGGAAGTTTTCTTGAATCTTTTCAAGATTTTGCTTTAAAACCATGCTACAATTCATAATTCATACAGTAATCATTCGAAGATAACATAGATTATTAATTGTTTTTTCGTTGGTTTCCGGATTATTAGCACCGGCTATTTTAACATGCTAACCTGACCCATATGATTACACCAACAATTCTTCTTTTGAGATCTTTATAATATTGCACTTTCACTTTTTGGACCGTTAGGGATAACTGAATTTATATATATATATATTATAGTTTCTTTTGTCATTTTTAAATTTATTATAGTCTACTACTAAAATTATAACAAGATTTACTACGCAATATTCTGCAGAATGTCAAGATAAGCCATCAAAAACAATCTTTGAATAAGGTAAAAAAGTAAGAAAAATATTGATTATATTAAATACACATATAATGAACCCTCACACGCTTCCATTATTTGAAAGCTGGGTGTATGATTACTGCACAGTTGCACACTTACAATTGAAACAAAGATAGGCGAAAATACCTAGCTAGCGCCATAAACGAGTATAACAGAGCCTACCTAAAATAATATATATATTTTTTAATTAATTTATTTAACTCGCTAGACCAATGTTACTCTATAAATGAAAAATGTGGTCCATGGTTTTGGACAATATCATCTTCTATGCTTTCATATTTGTTTTTTCTATTAAGAAATAGTAAAATAACCATATGATACATTCAAACTAATAATGAACAAAAGTGAAAATAAATAAAATTAACCAGGTTGACTCAGTTTTACTAAAATAATTATTGAATATTAATATATTCAAAAAAATAAACATCCACTATTAACCCACTCAAATTAAAAACCAACTAATCAATAAACGACAAGTAAACTCTATTGACTAAAGCTTTGCCTATATAAACTCCCTAAAAAGTACTATAGATCCATGAAAATCACCAATCAAATCAAGACATTAAAAACAATTATATTGCAGCTAAGTTTTAGCATACCTTTTTCAAAGTGCTAAGATTTTAGCCTAATTTTTGACACACCATTAAGATCTAGCCTACTTTTTTTTTTACAAAAGGATAAAGTTTTACCTTAATTTTCTTATAGATGGTTAAATTTTAGTCTTAGTTTTGTTGCAAACAATTATAATTTAACCAATTTTTTTTCAAATTTTTAGTGGTTTTCAATAAAAGTAGTTAAGCTATGATACCCAAGCCAATTAAAAATAGAAAGGTATTAAAGTCCCGTTCAAAGTAAAAATATGTTAGGTTGAGACATGAAATTTTTTTAGTTGCGGCTTTTCTCTTCGGCAGTTGGAACTATAATTTCAATTGACAAAAGAATAGATGACATAATTAAAATTACAGTTATTATCTGAAGAAGAGTTCAACAAAATAAAAAAAAATAAATAAACAGAAGTATAGAGAGAGAAAAGTTGGTAGGGGTAGAGAGAGAATTTCTTTTTTTCTTAAAAAAAAAAGAAAAAAGTGAAGATGAAAAAGTGGGGTGAAGAAGGTGGGGGAGTGGAGAAGCCACCACCCAAAAAGCACCAACATTTTGCAGGCTAACACTTCAAGCCTACCCTGTTCATATTAGCAACGACGGTGCGCAAGATAGCAACGGCGGTGCGCAAGATATCATCTTCAAGAACCCCGGTTTGTATTCGAATCCGCTATAATGCACCACGGTGGCGGAGGAGGTGGGAGCAGGCGGAACCACCGGTATCTCCAGCTCAACCACCACCACCACCACCATAATCACCACCGGCATCATCTTCTTGAGGATAACACTGATCCTTCTCCTGATCTGGTACAACAAACACTACCATTGGTTCTTGTGATTCTATGATATGATGTTTTTTTAATTATTTCTTGTTTATTAATATGATATGCATATAGTTTAGAATTTGATCAATTTTGTTGGTTATTTGATCTGTTAGTGTATAGTAGCATCTGAATTGTTCATTGGATCACATTAATTCACATCTTAGTCATGAATTTTGCCATTTGGGTCATCAATTTAAGCTGAAGCATTTCATGATGGTTTAACATGTGAGGGAAAGAGGGAAGATTGTTGCAGTACCATATGTACAGCATGTTAGTAAAAAAATCCAAATATTTGGGCAACTTGAGTTAGAAAAAAGATTACAATAATAATTTGTTACCATTAACCGAACCCAAGACTCGATTTCCACAACAAAATGAAAATTTGATTGTCACTTTGTTAGAGAAAAGCTTCTTTTACATGATCATTGTGACTAACTTTGTTAACTCTATTGATCAACTAACAGATATGCCTAAAAAATCGCTTAGACGTCGTTGGGTTGAATATAATTATATATATAAGTATATAACAAGCTTGGAGCATCTACTATATGCACTGCAGCTTGAGGGAGAGTGTTAGGATGTATTCCGCGTGTTAGTTTAGCCCGTTAGGGCTAGGACTCTGTATTTCATCTATATGTACTTGTAAATTGATACATAGCAACTTAATAGAATCACTCTTTTTACCTTCATATTGATCTTTGCTTTATCAAGTTTATATAACCTTCAAATTTGGCTTCTGTTGAACAACCATAAGGAAATAATGTAAATTTTGAATGTAAATTTTGTTTGTAATGTTTATAGGGGACTGCTGCTAGTTTAAGAAGACATGTTGCAGCATCACTAATGCAACATCAGCGGGCCATTCAAAGGACCCATAACGCTGTACGCGCAGTCTCACCTGCAAGTTATGGTAGTAGTTCTATGGAGGTACAAAATCACCTCTAATCTCATTACATTTGAATGTAATCTGTAACCTTGTTGAATTCTGGTTTGACCTGTTGAAAATTTTTATTGATAGGTAGCACCTTATAACCCTGCTGTTACGCCTACAAGTTCTATAGAGTTTAAGGGAGGAAATGGTGAGACAAGCTATAGTCTCAAAACATCAACAGAGCTACTCAAAGTTTTGAATAGAATTTGGAGCCTCGAAGAGCAACACACGGCTAATATAACCCTAGTTAAGGCTTTAAAACGCGAACTAGACCTCGCGCGATCAAAGATCAAAGAACTGGCGCGTGTGCGCCAGTCTGACCGCCAGGACATGGAACACTTGATGAAGCAAATAACCGAAGATAAACAAGGTCATGCTAATGCCACAATTCAGTCTGTGAGAGAAGAGCTTGAAGGTGAGAGGAGATTAAGAAAACGATCAGAGACACTTCATCGGAAACTGGCTCAGGATCTTTATGAGACGAAAGCCTCCCTCACGAATGCTTTAAAAGACTTGGAGAAAGAGAAGAAATCAAAGGTACTTTTGGAAGATTTATGTGATGAGTTTGCTTGGGGGATTAAAAACTATGAACAAGAATTGCATTCTTTGAAGCATATAAATCCTGATAAAGGTAAAGGTTCAAACCATAGATCAACCGCGGATGGAATGATTCTCCATATGTCCGAATCTTGGCTCGATCAGCGTATGCAAATGAAACAAGAAACCACATTTACAAAGATATCTGTAGTTGAACATATAAGCTCAGAAATAAAGGCTTTTATTGAATCCAAACGAAAGGGTGCGCATAAAGTTGGATCAGGGTCAGGGTCAATGGTGGGACCCATGGTTCGAAGGCGGCATTCTCTTGAGTCCATCCCTACAAATGTGGCTGCTAGTGCTCCTGATGATGAGGATGATGTCGATGATGATGGTGTTTCTTCTGATGATGGTGATTCACCTTGCTTTGAGCTAGATAAATCTCTTGCTTGTGGCAAGGATGATGATTCCTCTGGTTTGCAGGTGACGTTTGAAGAACATACGGCTCAGGCGATATTGGATCATGAACACAGGAAAAAGAAAACCGGAGAAGATCACATACTTGTAACAGAAGATGAGGTGGGTTTAAACTCTAAATACTTTGATGCTTTACTTAAAAACAGTTATGCAGCAACGGTAAACGAGTTTAAAGATTCGAATGATAAAACTGTGTGGAAAAGTCAACCAAGTCCCATTCGAGGATGGACCACAAAGCTACCAACCGAAGACCTTGAGGTTTCTGAACGATCATTGAAAGTGCAAACTGCGTCAAAGAAGCAAGGTACATTGAAGTCAAAGCTACTCGAAGCAAGAACACAGGGTCATAGATCACGCTCTCGTCTGAAAAAGTAACAAGATCACGCTCTTAAGTTTTAACTTCACATATTATTAGTTTTCTGTGGGCATAATGTACATGTTATCATACCATGTCTTTTGTGTTTCAACACGAGTACTATTCATTGTATTGGTTTTATACAGGCTTTTAAAACACAAAATCTGCATACAAGTCCAAACAAATATTCAAATAGTTTAAAGATTAGCTTCAGTTATTGCTAGTGATCTTTCATGTATATCAATCACAGGTTGGACCTGAAAGTTGCAAAATGGACATCCTTCACGTAGGATATAATATATATACGACAATTTCGACCCCTCTTACTATTCGATGAACATTAGATTCATTCCATTAGTTGGATGGACAGATGATGTTACGTGGTTGGACCAACAAAGTGTCTTTTTTACTTGAATTTAGTGTTCGTGTAAAAGTAAAGAAGTTAAGTGTCGTTGGGGCATTGACTACGATATGGTGTTTGAGAAATTAGGAGAAGAATGGTTGTTAAAATGAAGTCCTAAAGTAGTTTGTTTGACATTTTTATTTTTATTTTTATCACTGCCCAAATGAACTAAGATCTTTGGCATTGACATTAGCAACCGTGCTTCGCTAACCACGTCTAGCACTTCATTTCACTGTTTTCATCGAGTTGGAAAACAAACATGTGTTCATTCAATTAAACACAACCGCTATCATAGTTGGTGTCGATCCCTGTTGTTTTTTTGGCAATCAATCTCTAAATTATTAAAAAAAACGACAGCTTGGTTTGTCTATATACTAGTAAGTGCCGAATATGAAAGATATACCATACATTAACTACTACGTTGTGATCTTACCAGATGATTCATTATTATAAAGCAACATGTCTATCATAAACAGTTTTATCAATGTTTTAACTTTTTTTCAAGTTCAGGTTGTTAGTCACCCATTACAAACTTTTATAATCTCTTGTATAACGTATACAGTTTGATTCATCAAATGTGACAATGAAAGAAGATAAAATAGTTGGTGATTGTGATATCGCCAACTAAGATCATGTTAGTGTAATTGGATTTCATTAAAAAAAACAAATGAAATATTACGACTTACAATGATACGAGGTAAGATATGTGGAGGATGTCAGTAGAGTAAGGGGGCAAAACCCCCTTAAACTAAAGGGAGTTCCAAAGAGCAACACGTCCACACGTGGTCTAGGTAACACCTCGTTGAGCCCAAAGGGTCACATTGTTAAATGGTGAAATGTTATATGAAATTGAATAAGTAGTAGGTTGTTATTGACATTAGTAGAAAATTATGATCAAAAGCAACTTTGGTCTTTTAGTAGTAACTAATACATTAGTAGAAATTGGGCGTCAATAGCCACTTTGAACATTGGTAGCAACTATGAACTTGAAGAAAAAGTAAGATTAGCAAATGTTTTGTTAGAAAGCATGGTCGATATAACTTGAATACTAGTGATGGTGAGTAGGTTTGATGATAGTAGTAACCTTGATACAACTGATAATCAATAGTCTTTTTGCCACTAATAGTATTTCTGTTGAGGCCAATTATAATAGATTCGCAACTTATAAACCCCAACTGTAATGACATTTCGTAAAGAGTTGTAGCGATTTTTTTTGCAATGTTCAACCTTTATATTAAGGATCATATGCGACTAATAAACGTCAACTGTAATTACATTTTGTTTTAAGGTTAAGATTTTCATATCTTCATACACATTATCACAACAAAAAACATCTTGTTCTTGGATTGAAACTTTCTATCTTATCCAATCAAAGAATTTGTTTGCATGTAAAATACTCTAATTCGAAAGTGAATCATACTCAATTCCATTAAAGTATCAAGAGCTATATGAAATTTTAGAAGCAAAATAGAAATCATGTCCCTAGAAATCAAGTATAAATGAAATGCAGCGACATAACTATTCATACAATTTTTTAGCAAGTTCCGTAAAAATTTATATGATAAGTTTTTTTTATATTTTGTTATTCGTGTATTTGTATCATTGAACTACGTACGTAGCTGAGATAATTTGAGAAAAGCCTGCTACTTAAATAATTGCTACAAAGTTTTCTACTTTTGAGACAAAAACAATTTAATGTCCAAATATGGCAGAATATATTGGAAAAAAGACGCAAACTTGAGTAATCAAATCAAACCAAAGTAAAAGACAAATAGATTTGGAAAAGTTTGATGGCTGTCAAAACTCAGAAGGCAAAATAGATTCGAGCTTTAAACTATATATATAAATATAAATTACATATTTTACATTTAATTCAACACAATTAACAAAAAAAAGAGAGCAATTTTTTTAAGATAGGTTGAAGGAATGAACAGTTTGATAAAGCATTTTTTCCTATTTTTTGTATTGATTCATGTTAAATAAATTAATATTTGTGTTAAATAAATTAGTATTTACTATAAACCTCCCATTCATTTCATATATATATACAAGTGAAATTGTTAAAATATATAAAGTAAAGAGAGCGAAAAACAGAAGTGATCTTACAAATTTGACTTGTCACCCTATCACTTCAAAGGTGGAAAGAAATACAATCTCTGAAGTATTTGATGTTTATATGTCTGTGTATTTTAGGCATAAAATAAATATATATTGTAAAAATCTAATAACATGTTTATGAACTTCTAGGCCCCCATCTTAACTTTTCATGCACACATATATAATAAATTACAATTTACTGTTTCATATTTTATTTTAAGTGTTTAAATTTTTTTTCTTGACCTCCTTGAATTTTGGGTTTAATTATTTTAAGTAACTAAATGCTTCCCGATATATTTCATTCTAAAATAATGTGTTTAAATCATTTTGAAACAAAGAATTGACCAATTTGTTCTTTTTGTTTAAGGTATGGTTGTTTTCCTCAATATCAAAGTATTTTGGCTGGTACCAAAAAAATCCACTATTGTTTAGTTCTCATTATGTTCCATTTCACTCACCAACTAGCTAACAGGATGACCAGATAAAATAGCGACGTAATAACTGCAGTTTAACATGTAATAATTCATATTTGTAATGACTTGATTAAATGTGATAAGTTTAGGAAAAATGATCAGAACTTGACAAAATTGAAAACATGAATTGTATATAAAAATTTACTTTATATGAAATTTATCATCTTTAATGGAATCTATCATTATTTATGTCTATTTACTTTATATGATCACAACTTGATAAAATTGAAAACGTGAATTGTATATAAAAATTTACTTTTTATAAAATTTATCATCTTTAATGGAATCTATTATTTATCTATGTCTATTTACTTTTCTTAGAGTTTTTAAATTACCTCAATACATATGTTTTTTTAAACATTCATCACCACCAAACACCACATACACACATAATCAATCAAACCAAAACAAATTACAAATTATCAATGTGCGACCAATCACAATACCAAAAGCTATCATATTAGAAGCAAAAGAAAAAAACCAATACACATGCCCTAATAACAATGTATATATATTCTCTTTTCTTTTTACCCATGGCCATGATCACAATTTCCCCATCACGCTCCTATCACATCGAGGGGCGGTTCAGGCTAGACGTAAGAGGCTGATTTGTCACCTTCACTACAGCCCTACTACAAAGATTCTTAGTTATAATATGTCATTTTGTTGTTAACTACATGCTAATATACGATGTTGTTTAGATTCACATATTCACAATATGTAGATCACCGTAACATGTTATTGTTGTTAAAACACATATTTTACAATAACTAACACATTATGGACCTTGTAACGTGTTAATAAGTTTTTTAAGTTACACAAATTAAAAAATAGGTCATAAAAAATAAACTATATTTTATATCACCACATCTTACAAATGATATAAAATTACATTAAGTTGTAAACTTACAAGTAATTGACATTACATTTCTACATTCATTAACCATCTTTACATGTAAAATGTTTGACAAATGACACTTTAATTTCCTTTACTTAAAATTTATGATCAAGGATAAGTAAATGTTTGATAAATGACACTTTGAAAGGTTCCAATATTTGTAACCAAGAAAGCTCATGAAATGGAGTTCAAACTCTAATTCCATAACAACAAAATACACGGAATCTTTGTAACCAAACACGCCCAATTATGTACTTTGAAATTACCTATATAACTTTTTGATCTCATCATCTTTCTAAACCAAAAATCCATTTTTCACTTGGACATGTATATCAACTCTCCATTTAAAGGCTGCCAAGTTGTATAGATGACAAATCTTTGATTTGAATATACATCAACTTGTGAAGTGTGTACTGGTGTTTTTACACAAAAAAGTTGTTCTTGCCTTAAATTAACATTTTTTTGTAACGGTGCGCAGTAGCCTCCAACCTTGATAGGACACTAAGGGGGTACTTGGTTGTTGTTAGAGGGAATGGTTCTCACCTACTCAACAAAAACCAAAAACACCATCCTTGATTCCAGATAATTAATATTCATCAAAAGCTGGTGAATTGTCATCGATATTCACCAACCGCTTGTCTAGCTAGTCATATGACCGTGTAAAAATATCCATTGGCCAACAAAAAAATGATTATCTTAAACTTATAAATACGATTCATACCTATTTTTACTGTCTCAACTTCCATTGTCTAATCATCCCAAACTACAATGGAAGGATCATCTTGATCGAGCCGGGAACAGGAAAATACTCAGGCAATTCTAAGCAAAGGTCCTAACTTTGACGTGAGAAGTTTTGTTTTTATGCTAGATCGAGTAACAATTAATTTAGGTCGAATTTACGCAAAAACAACAAGAAGAGCTAGACAAACATCTAGAAGATTTGAAAGAACAATAAAAACAAGCCGACTTGGATTTTATATCAAAAGACTACTCTAATTTGTGTCGATATTGAAAGTAGTTCTGAAAAGACACAATTTTAGGGATGACACTACCCTTACTAGATTTCATTTTTATTAAAGTTTTTTTATAATTCTTTGTACTTTTTTTAAATTAATGAAATTTATATAGTTATAATTGGTCTAATTTTTTGTATTTTTTTATAATAAAACTTGCATACTCATCCTTGTTTCTTTTGTCTTGTCTTATTAAAAAACATAGTGTACCACCAAATTCATTTTAATCTCAAAGTGATTTACAAGATTGAAAAAAACTATGCAGGAAATTCCAAACCTATAAAACATACATATTCTCAAGCCTCAGCCGTGCACTGGCTATCCTTTAGTAAATTGGTGGTGCTTAAATTGTCTATAATTTCGTCAATTATATTGTTAGGCTTGGTGATAATTTACTAAGTCATATTTTTGTTCTCTTTCTCCCAGTTTTTCAATATAGTTCAGATTTTAATAAAAATGTTCACCCGTTTTATTGTCCCTAATGCATATATGATCATATATAGAGACCTTTGGTTTATTTGGCCTATGGGATTTGATGCCTTGTTAAGACAGTTACATATGCTAATCCTTAGATTCAAATGTGACTCTCGTTCGCATCAGATGTTTTCGATCCAGGATATGATGAATATTATGCATGTGTTCGCTTAAAGTAAACTAATAAAACTTTGATATGTTACTGTTTTTTCTTATCATAATCTCATGTGTAAAATTTGAAGAGTTACTGTATATACGGACCTATAATTTGAAATACCATTAAACAATCACAAAAAATGGTTTTACAAGGAAATGCACATTTCAAACGAAATACAAATTCATCAAGTCATGATAATATGCTAATGGTAAGAAGCAAGAAAGATAAGGAAATGCACATTTCATAAGAAATACAAATTCATCAAATCATTATAATATGCTAGTGGTAAGAAGCCTGAAAGATTTCCAAAGAGATCATCTGTACGTGTTAATATATTTCCTAGATAAACATTTTGAATTGCCACCAGTACTCTAAAAAAAATTTTAAAAAAAAAATCTCATCAAGGAAGTGACCAAGGAGTATTTGATGATTTGGAAAACTACACGAACTAGAAAGATTAGGGTCTTAATCACGCTCATGACTCATCTATCATTCTTCAACTTGAAGGTACGTTAAAAACTATCGATCAGTAAACGAAGAAGAATCGACCAAACAACTTGTCAAAACGCTATTTCAGTTTGAACCTGCATGGAAAAAGTTAATGTCGAAACACGAGGTTTACCCGTGATCAGGCAGAAAATTTCCATTCTATATGACACTTGTGGCTGCACTAAATAATATATATGTAACACAAAGAATAACAAAATAACAGTTCATCTGACCAACATGCAATCAATTAGAAGTTATTAAATATTCAACTTTTTTCACGCTTTTAAGCTTTGTTAATCTCTAAGATGAAACATCATGTATGTAGATGAGTTATGAGTAGATCTAAATAAGAAAAACAGTACGCTTGGAACATTATACCTTGAGTATCAGTTGATCAGAAATATGTCTATAAAAACATGTATGATAATTTAAAAAAGAAAAATCAATCGCGACAAAACGAAAACATGATATATAAATGGAAATATAATGAAGGGAGCTCCCTTCAGTCCAACCACAAGGAGCTTAAGATTCAATTTGTCTCCCGCATCATTCACTCATTTACTAAGTACCATGCTTTTGACTCGGTATTTGGATGAATGAGTCGGCAGCTAATTGAAATCTTACCACAACCCGTGAATGGATTGAAGACAGCTCTCTTCAGTTATAACCAATCTAAAAATAGTACTCTTAAAAATACTATATCGCGGTTCACAAGAGCAACATGAACAAAAAGAGGAGAGCTATCCATAGATATGTTAGGCAGAAGTATGAATATTATATATTGGTTCAAACTTGAGTGAAGAATCAAGTGTACAGCAAAAAGGGTCTTGAAGGAAGCATGTGTATAGTTATAGAGAGGAGAGAAAACAATGATTCTTAGGTTTATTTACATGGGTACTTTGATGGGAGAGAGGAAATAATTCTCAAAGTTTCAAGTGTTCTTTGAAGGAGAAGAGTGGCCATTATATACAGTCTGAAAATGGGCCATAACCTTGCTAAAACTTAAATTTAATGATTTCAGAATATATATAACAACGTCCCAAAAGATGTCCTTTTCAAGGGAAAATACAAAGATAAAAAACAAAATACATGAAATCATGATGTTTAATGGGAAGGCCGAATATCACCTTGTTAAAGGACGTGAAACGAGAAACGTAATGTGTGATTGATGAAAAAAATCAAATCAAGTTAACATGACCACTAGCTTGATCAATTGATCATGATTTCTAACAAGCCACATGATGGGGTAACAACCTAAAAACCCCGAGTGTATAGGGTCAGACCGGACCACGTGTCCGAGAACCATTTGGGCTTACAACAAACATGTTTTAAGAGGGAAAGTTATACCTTCTATACTTGGATGGACTGGGTGATAAAATGAATAGAAACGCATCAAATGATCATTAAATATAGAATTTTATTAACAACAAATTTCATTAAAAAAATCCTTGCTACCTTAGCAAAGAGCTAAGAGGAACAAAGAAAAGAATAACGATTGCCAAAATTGCAAGAGCAACTTAGATGTGTGCTCATCTGTATCGCAAGGTGTAAGCACACTAATAATTAACATACTCAATTATATCAACTCCACTCTACTCGACAATTAATATTGTCTACAATCTCATATTAATGGGAATTGAACTAAGATAATGAATGAAAAAGATGAATCAATTCACATGCCCACACCAATCCTCGAAAGATTAAAGTTACACACTAAGAATAACAAACATCATGTTCCAACACAAATTAAATATGCCAAGTCGATTGGCTCATATGATGGGACTGAGGATCTGAAGGACTATTGAGTTCTTTCACATATGATGCTAAAGTGGGACAAAGGTTAATGACCGTATGGTGTCAAATGTTCATATAGAGTCTAGAAGACCTAGCCTAAATATGGTTTTATAGTCATCGAGGATGTACGGTTAATTGCCTAGACCAGTTGAAAACAAAGTTCGTGCAACACTTCAACCAACAAGAAAAAAAAATACATGAATAGACTTAACGAGCTACTCAACATGAAATGAATAGATCAAGAAAGTGTCAAAAATTTCATGCCTAGGTATTCCCTAGGAAGCATGCATGTTCAAGATTCTAATGAGATGATTAGTGTCTGGATTCATGCACAAGTATCAAAATAACCATCTCTACCATGACATTATGTCATTATCTCCCCATAAAAATCGAAATGCAAAATTTGCAAATAGTGAAAAGAAAAGCAAAACAAAAAGAAGTGGGAAGTGTTAGGTGATTCTCATACATACAATTATTAGTCTAGAGTGGCTTATTTAACCATAGAATCACACATGTCCCTAATTTTCTGATCAAAGGAAATAGTATCAAGTTCCCTCATGCAAGTGTTTTCCACAAAACGTTTGAACAGAAACCTAAAGATTCCATAGGAATTAACCTAGCCATTTCTAGGGTTTCCATTTTCGCCAATGACCTTTCTTTTCACCACTATGACCTTTGCATGTTCCTTTCTATATATCTACCTTCTCAGTGTGAGCCCCCACCAACCACTACTCTCAACACACATACATACATGCACGTACACCAATACTTATATTATCAAATTTATACTATACTATTTATCTAGAGGCGTGATTTGGACTAATGGTAAGATTAATTAAATGATCGATGATTAATGATATGTGATGTGGAAATAATATATTGTAAAAAGGTAATTAATGATAAGCTAGTTGTTAAACATTATTGTTTGGTTAATACCCATGTAGAGAATTAATTTTTCCTACAACAATTTTTAGAAAACTATAGTGAGAACATTTGTCGTTGGTAAATACTAGAAGACAACAAAAGGTTGTTAGCATAGAGTTTCCCTGATTTTTGACCAATTAAACCATATGACATCTACATGTCGTCTCTATAAATGTTAGTGGGGTGGTGAGAACTATAGAAAGCATTTTGAAATTTGTGGCGACGATATGTCATAGGTATAATCAAAATTAATTTTAATTGTATTTAAATGATACTCAAATGTAGTAAAACTTTCTTTTAACTATTTTGAAAATCATGAGAAAAATATAAATCAGATTTTAAATTTGTAATGTTCCTTGCTAACCTTAATTTCTTAATTAATTACTGATTATAAGATTCATTACCAATCTTTAACTCAAACAATTTATACGTTCGTTTAACTAAAACAATTAATCAACCATACACTTATTAAACCCCATAATAAGTGTGTAGTTAATTAAGTTTGTTTTAGTGAAAAAAATTATAAAGTGTTTCAACTTTCAAGGGAAAGAGTTTCAATCCCTTACCATGCGTTGCAGCCCAGTAATGAATTTTCAGCCCAGTAATGAATCTGCAGCCCAAAAATGAAACCCAAACTGCCCAGCCCGTATCCAAGCACCTTGGCTTACAATAAATGCCAAACTCGTGTAGGCCAGTTGCAAAGCCTTCCCAACCATGTGGAAACTTCACATTTTAAATACGGAACAAATTACATAAATTTCCACATTTGTGTGTAGAGTAAAATGTTGAATCTCAAAGTTTATAAATCTGCACACGTTTCTAGTGTGGACTTTTCCCATAATTCTCTTAAATGTTTATAAATAAACTAGGGTGTAATTATTAGCACAGCGGGTTGATTTTGCTTAAATTAACTATGTAGTAAGGGTTTATCTGGAATTTAAAAAAGTAATGTCAGGTTGATATGAAAATAAACATAAAAAAACGCAACGAATTTAAGACAATTCATCACAATTCACTTTAAAGGGCCTGTTTAGACATCAAGTATAAGAATAAAAGAAAATATAAAATAATTTAAAACTTAATAAGTAAATTAAAAAGAACTCAAACTTAATACAAAACAGTAAGGAACAAAATAGTTATTATACTTTATATATTTTAACATGTATTATAACATAATAAAAGAAATAGAAGAAGGTGGGTCTAAAAATAGTAATCATAAGTTGTATTCTATGCATATATGATAGTAAATCACTGTTGACCTTAGTTTCAATTTTATTGATCATAGTGTCAAATTTAATTTCAAATCTATTCATGGGTTTATAAAACTTTAGTTTTTATCATTTCTTAATACTTACAAAGTTGAATGTTAAACGTTTTAATAATTTTATATTATCTCGGACTTTTGAGTTCCATTGGTTTCAGCCATTTTTACTTAAACCTCCGGATACCACGACCATGTTAGAATTGAATACATAATCTAGACCTTTTATAAGTATTTATATTATCGTAAGTATTGGTGTTATGGTACTTAAGTTAGTTATAGTTAGTTATAGTTAGTTATGGGACATAACTATCAACCGCCACTTGAAAGGGTGTGATGATTAGTTGTGTCTCTTCATGTGCGTGTGTTTGTAAACATAATTTCAGATATACATTATGCGTACATCTGGCACAAGTTGGCATGTCATGCCATGGACTTGAACATGCCTGCTTCTTAGTTACACATATTAGTGTTTGTTGTAGTATTCCATTGATTGGGCGACCAAATAGCTACCAAATAGTTGGGCGATGTGAAATTTCAAATTTACAACATATAATTCACCTGATCAAATTGATTTTAGTGATGTCTTCCTAAAACGGAAAGGCCAAAATGCTCTTTCAAGAGATGGAGATCAATATATGATGGTAAACACAGGTTTTATCGTATCAACACACTTATATATACTTTACGATAAGAGAGCTTCAATATGATAGAACACTGCATACACATTCATATGTTCAATACATGACCCCTATTTACATGTCACTATCATTGTAACTGTCATTAGACAGTTAATTTTGACAGGAATAACTGACTTATCTAAACCGATCCATATCTAGACTTAGGACTTATGTATTGTCACATATGATATAATAATAACATAGGTAGTTTAATAATTAAGCTAAACTTATATTGCCAACAATATATTCCTAGGAGTTTAAGATGCAAGACTTCAGATTTGATATAAGACAACTAGCCTGATAAGGATAATCACTTAATATGCATGGGACATAAGTAGCATTTCATTTATAGCCTTTTGTTGCAGTTGAATCCCTTTTATCACAAATTAAGGAGTTAATGCATAATCCGGTCCAAACAACACAAATGGATGTGCATGAAAATATATGTCTGCGAAATCTCAACTGTAGAACTACTTGCCACCATCTTGTCGCTCTAAAAAGTCTCTCTTTGTTAAGCGAAAATTGAAATTGGATCACACAATTGCAAGGAAGACGACAATATTTAGGCCCCATCTTACATTGGAGTGTAAGATGATAAAAGAGTGATTGAATCTCATTAATAGAATAGGATACATTATATAGAGTTTACAATTAAACCTTAAAAATCTAAACAAACCCATGAGCTCAACCCTAATAATAATCATGACTAAACCCTAATAATAATATAGTTTAATACTCCACCGCAGTCAGAGCGGTAGAGAATCAAACTCTCAGACTGACAACAATAAAAAAATAAACAAAAGAACAAGAAGAATAGTCTCAATCTCGATCACAATCTTCAGCCAAAATTCCATAATCTTTCAAACTTCATCCTAAAACCTTAATTGCAATCCACAATATTAAATGATCATGTAATCCTGCAACGGGCATCCAATGCGGCAGCGACATAGGGCGGCGCGACAACGGGCCGTAGTCCTGAAGGCGGCGCGGCGGCGAACCGTAGTCCAGTAAGCGACGAGTAAAAGAGGGTGACGTGGCAGTAGTAACATGATCGTATGATCGGTATCCTAGTTGAAAAGGTAAAATAAAAGATGACACCCAACAACCGTGGTCGTGTGGTGGTATGTCATACCGAAGGCCGGTGACCGTGGCCAAGCGGCGTTCTTCGGTGGCAACGGACCGTGGTCCAACACTAACAAACGAAAGAAAAGAAACATAAAAGATGGGATATGGGCAGATGAGTTTTGTGAGGAAGAAAGATTTAGGTTAAATGGCTTGTATCTAAAATCGAGACGAATCTTTATTTAAAACGTAAATAATAAGATAACAAAAGCAAAGAGAATAGACAGGGCGGCGGCGGTGGCACACCGCCCTGTCTAGGGTTTTAACACAATGGCGACGGCTAATATTTATAAATTTGTGGTGACACGACGGAGGTAGTAGAGTGTAAGGTGGCTCTGATACCATGTAAGATGGTAAAAGAGTGATTGAATCTTATTTATAGAATAAGATACATTATATAGAGTTTACAATTAAACCCTAAAAATCTAAACGGACCCGTAGGCTCAATCCTAATAATAATCATTACTAAACCCTAATAATAATATAGTCTAATATGGTGGTGCAAGCAGCTTGAAGGGAAAAAAAGTGATACTATACTCGACTAATTGAGTCTTCTGATCTTAAAACAAGATCATGAGCCACCGAATCATGATTTCAACGCGGTACTTGAACTTAAGAAAGTAATTAAAGAGAGTAACAGAGGCTAGTTGCAACATGACTGTTATATCACATTCTAGTGAACTGACAAAGATTGCCTTTTATAGGCTACCTAAGAACTGCAGAATATAAAGCTTTGATATTATTGAGAAAAACTTGATTGATAATACACAATTACAATGGCTTTAAATAGCCTGTACATAGACTTTACAATGGAATGGAGAATGCAAAGGAAAAGGCATAGGAGAAGGCTAATCTAAAGGAGAAGAATAATTGCAAATTGTATCTAAAAATAAACCTCATATTGACCAAGAGAATATTATGTAATATTGCCTTTAATATGCCCCGCAAGATGAAGGATCCATCAGAGACTCCAATCTTGGACCGTAAACGCTGAAAAGGACCCCGTCCTAGTGGTTTGGTAAGCATGTCAGCCAATTGATCGGCCGAATGTATGTGACGGACCTTCAACGAACCATTAGTGATTTTTTCCCGCACAAAATGATAGTCAAGTGCCACATGTTTCATGCGTGAGTGGTATACGGGGTTGGCACATAGATAGGTAGCACCTGCATTGTCACACA
>BJCM01159283.1:0-14029 GCA_018326385.1 Flaveria bidentis
GCTGATGCTGCAATATACTCAGTTTCTGTTGTTAAGACAGATACGTTTGTCTGCTTCTTGCACTGCCAGGAGACCAGTCTGGGACCAAGAAATTGACAACCGCCAGAGGTGGATTTCCTATTGAAGTTGCATCCTCCATAATCATTGTCAGTGAAGGCATAAAGATTGAAGTCTCCTTCCTTTGGATACCATAATGTTAGGACCATGTACGTACAGAGTACTAACTGATTCTGCGCATATACCAACTCAAATAGTGCGGAATCCTATTTGGTTGGCAATCCAATCAGGGAGAACACAGTTTAGATCAATCTAACGATTAATGAAGCGGTAAGAATGATTAGAGAACGATCAACTATGATCTATGAACTTGGAACAGGCTTTCTTGAGTCTCTGGACCGCTAGGGTACGATTATGTGCGTAGGTATTCGAATTGTTTTTTTTTCACGAATTAAGTGGTATTTATAGGTTAGGGTCTTCCAATCATACGACTGAACCATTTGCATGGTTTAGTCATGCGACTGAATCATACGATTGATCCATCCGCACGACAAAAGGTTTAGTCGTGCGACTGAGTCAATCTTATGTCACAATCGTGTGACTGGTCCAGTCTCCTGGTTCTGTCGTGCGACTGGTCCATATTAGCATGAAGTATTCATGCACATGGTCCATTAGCATGGTCCATTCGTAAGAGAACTTCACACGATTAAGTTTAAGCACATTTCTCAACCAATTATTTACTAAGAACTATGTAAACAACCATAAACCTATATAGTTAGTTCAATATGTGTTATTACACAATAAACAATGAAATATTAAACATTATAAACATCAACCACACATTATATTTCATTCATACCCATTTGATTACATATATGTAAGACATGATAGACATATTACATTAAGCTCCTAAACTAGGTTCACATGTATCAGCAAACTCCCCCTTGGACCTAGTTTACATCATTGTCTAACATTGGTCATCAGCTCATCAAACTTCTTGTACTTTTCCTCTCTTGTAACTCTGTCATTTATCTCAAATGCGAAATAGAGTCGTATAACATTTTGAAACTGTAAGGCTTGTACAATGTCTTGCGAATAATAGAACAGTGGCCACTTGTATAAGGTATATACATCGTCAGCAGACAAGTTAGTCAGCCACATAGGGTCAAATACCCGAATAGTATCCATTTGGCTCTCCGTTTGCAAGACTGTGACAGCTTCACATGTTCTCTAATCATAATACCACCACTTGAAGTGTGGAGTTAAGTCCTGTGGCATTTCCCTTAGTGGGATTTTGGACATAGTATGTGGAGGACTCCACTTCAGCACTACCTTAGGCTTTCTAGTAATGGAATCAACTTCAGACCTTTTTATGTACCTCTTCGGTTGTTGAGGTCTGAAGTTAACCCACCTGGTGTGGTATTCTTTCCTCAATGCAGCCTTAAACCAGCCTGACTTCTTTCTCGGGTCAGCATACAACAACTTTAGGCGTGCCAGCTGGTTGAGCTCAAAACTGGGGAAAGTCTTTAGATCTTGTGGAAATTAAAAGTACTCTATGCCCTTTTCTCTCTTCACTGCATATACGTTCAGATCCTCAAAATAAGCCCATGCTATGATCTTTCCTAACACCTTTAGGTGTTTCTTGACTTTGTACAGCTTAGTGTAGACGTTAGGCTTTTGTGCAGTGCGCATCGCTCGGATCTCAGCAAAACAGGCCGCCCATTCAGCCTTTTTTATGTCAACATCGGTGTCCTAGGCTTGGGCTTAACCCTCAGTTTTCTCCGTCTCTTTCTCCATCTGATCCATCTTGTCAAATGTATCACTATCGAGAATATCACCCAAGTTAGGGACTACATTTCCCTCTCGGTCAGTGTACTCTGGATAATGGTCAGCAGTAACATCCTTTATCTCGATTTCATCTATGTCATTGAGCTCATCGTCACTTGTAACTTCAAAAGTAGGAGCGTCATTGACAATCTCGTCCGGGTTGAGCCGGAACATCTCAGGAAGCTGTTCATCAGTAAGGTCATGAATGATTTCTCCTTCTTCAGGAGTATAGCTTACAGATCTTCTGACTATCCCTTGCAAATCAAGAATCATTGTAAGTTAAGACTTGATTTGTTGAAGGGGAGTAACATCATACTCATCTTGCTGAGATGATTGATCTGCTTGATTTAAACATGTAAATACATCACCAATTAGTAATTAATCAAGAATATCAAACATTTGATAAAGATTTCTTAGCAGATGGAGTAGAAGATGATGCTCCTTGGTCTTGATTTCTCTTTGTCCTTCTCTCTTGACCCTGAGCTGAGGCAGAGGTACTTGTATCTCCTTCTTCATCATTATCATCATCCTGCCTTCCTCTTGGCTCTCCATCTTCACTCATCTCATCATCATCACTATCATCATCATCTTCATCATCATCATCATCGTCATCACCTTATCTTATCTTCAGAGGCTCATCTTTTGATCCCTTTAGTTTGAGCATGATAGACTTGTTAGATGCCTCTAACTCCTCAATCCTCCTCACTGATTTGTCATTGTGCTCCTGTAGTTGGGAAATCTATTGCGCTTGATGTGCAATCTACAGTGATTGGTGAGCAATCTGTTGTGCTTGCGTAGCATTTAGCTCCACAAGCTGACTTAGTTGGGCAACTTTCTCTTCATCAGCAGCTAACAGCTTCAGCACCATATGGTTAAGTGCTGGCAGTTGTTCCTCTACCCTAATGGAGGGTAGAGTAGATCCTGTGGTGAATGTGGTGTGGGATGAGGGTCCGGCTTGGTGTCTAGTGGTGGTAATGGTGGTTGTTGTGAATATGGGTGGTGATATATGAGTGGATGGTGAAGGGTAGGCTGTAGTGGTGGTTGTGGTGAATGTGGATAGTGGTATATGAGGGGGTGGTGAATGGTAGGATGTAGTGGTGGTGGATGGGAGTGTGGTAGTGATAGGTGGTGTGGTAATGGTGGTGGAAGCAGTGGTGGATGAGGTGGTGGTTGTGGCAGTAGTAGAAGTCAATGTAAATCTTTGCCTCTTCCCCTTTTTGCCATAGGGGTGAGCCATTCTCTTCCTCCTCGAGCCCTTAGACACAGTTCCTCCATTGGCTGTTGGGTGGGTCCGGGGTATATGATGGATCAGTATCTACAACAGCAGCATCCCCGGACTCCCTGTGGCATCCACCAACCACCCTAAGACCTCTCTCCATGGCTACGACCCGGCTCCCCACCGTTCGCACAAGAGGCTCTTCATTAGACTCCTCCTCCTCCTACATCTAGAAGTAAGGGTGAATAGGAACTGGTACGGGTCCACCCTGATCATCCCCTCCCTAATCAGCATCATGATCATCACCATCGGAGTCATCAAAGGGTAGAGCAATCTGCTTAACATCCGAGTCACTATCATCATGTCGCCACTTCCTCCTTGTTGGCGCCAAGTAGTCATCCCGTGCCAGATGCCCAAACAATCTCCTTACAGAGGGCTTACCTGCTTGCCCCTGTAAACCTTCATCCTCCCAAGGGTGGTGTCATCCATGACCTCGAGAGAGACTGCATCATGACTCTCCTTAGGCAGCAAAGGAAGCTTCTCGTCAATGATCATCTGTAGGAATCTTGGGTACATGCAGAAGCCTTCTTTGCCTTTGGCCTCTAAGTTCTCGATCATGTAGGAGAAAATCATGCGGGAAAAACTGAACGGGTAGTTCAGTACCAGTGCAACATAAGTGTTCTGGATTTGGTTAGAGAAGTCATCAAACCCTCCACGCCTGGAAGCTACGCACTTCGGGATCACATGTGCCAGATACTTAAATTGAGGGCACATGTTACCGTTGTTCAGCACCCTGACATTTAAGTCACCGGCGTACTTGATACTCATGAAGCATCCCCGGACAGTCAGGGGATGTAGCTTAGTTAGGTGGCTTCCGTCCTCATCCAAGCCTAAGACCCATCTCAAGTCCTCCTCAGTAATCACTATCTCATGACCTAAGATAGAGCTCCGGATACAATAGGGCTCAGCTAATCTGTCTACGCGGGCGCTCTCCTAGAAAGACTGCTGGATGGATCTATATGGTGTGCACTGAGTCGAGATCACCTTGAAGATCCGAGATCGGCGTAGACAAGCTATAATCCCTAAGAACTCAGCAGTGTTCCGGGATGTAGGGTCAAGGTGGGCACATATGTTGTGCTTGGTGTTTATAGTCCACCTTTCTGGCATGTTTCTTATCAAATTTCACTTTCTAGTTTCCCACTTCCCCTTGTGTTGTGATATAACCTCCTTTATTTCAAGCAAATGAAACATTTCCTCCTTTAATTTGTTTGACATTTGACAAGAGAGACATATCAACAATCCAGGTATTTGTAGAAGCATTATAGCGGACACCCTGCACATAAAAAGGAAATGATTAGTTGAGGTTAGGGACCCAAGCCTTAACTGGATTGGGTGACCTAGAAGAATCACACATCATAAACTCAACCCATTGTCCATTTGAGGGTGAGGGCATATCATTCTTCTTATTGTTCTCATAATCAGACAATGGACTTGACTTTTCTTTACATAAGCCAGTTTTGTGTAAGGCTTGTTTGTGATAAACAGACGACTGACTTACAGTTTGAACTTTAGGTTCATTAAGTCTCTTTGGTGGAGTAATAGAACTCCTTTTCGAAGTACTTGGTTTGTATCATAAAGTTCAATTTTCTATCTGGGATTCAGATAATAAGGACAGTTAGAAGAAATATGTCCTCTCTTTCCACAACTGTAGCATGATCTCCCTCTACATGTTGAGGAAACTGTTTATGTGGGGTTGAGTGTGATACCGTTGTGACATGAATCTGGTTGGATTTAGTCATGATTCGTTTAGATGTTTCTGCTTCTTTAACAAAATTAATTGTTTGCACACTTTTACCATCTTTAGCCTTTAGTTTATTTGGACATTGACGTGAAGCACGTGTTTGGTTAACTGATTTGGTCATTTTAGGTTCAGAAGTAGACATGTGTGAACCTGACTTTACATTAACCTTTTCAAACTTGTCATCCAAATTTACAATAGGCATCTTTTCCTTTGATTTCAAAGTAGACTCCTTTTGTTTAGTGACAGAGTTCACTGCTTTATTAGTGGAATATGGATCATTAACCAGAGGAGTGGACACCACATGATCCTTAATTGGGTTGTTGTTTACAGGTCTACATTTTGTATTTAACATGATCTCATGTGGTGGTGTAACTACTTTGTAACCCAACCCTTCCCCATTATTTCG
The DNA here is from genome assembly GCA_018326385.1 of Flaveria bidentis. Lineage (NCBI taxonomy): Eukaryota > Viridiplantae > Streptophyta > Magnoliopsida > Asterales > Asteraceae > Flaveria > Flaveria bidentis. The sequence continues at coordinate 5,248 of BJCM01159283.1, forward strand.
TTCTTTCACTAAGTGTTAAACTATGTGAGAAGAATTGGTCCAACCGTGTAGTTTTTGTTTTAAAGAATTGACTTTGACTTCTAAACCTGCTTTTTCTTTCTTTGTTTCTTCCAAAGAATTTAAATAAAACTTTATATAATTAGCTTGATTAAAAGCAACAACCTTGGTTTCCCTTAGTTGTTTACCTAAAACTTCTATTTTTTCTTTATAACTGCACTCATTTTGTTTTAAAATACGATTAGCTTTTGTGCACAATTGTAAATCATTTACAAAGCTATCATTGTGGTCTAATAACCTAGCAAATTTCAAATCAATGCTTTCTCTAAATTTGTTATATTCAACAAGCATGTTTTTCAAAAAGTTTGTCTTTCGTACTTTCCTGTGAAGAATCAGTTGAATCAGCCATCAATGTTGAATTGGACTCTTCGGATGCTGGAGATTCTGAACATGTCATTTTGAGTTCTTGTTCAATTAGGTGATTTACCACATTCACAACTTCTTCATTATCTGACATTACTTGTTCAACTGTGATTTCACCTTCACTTGCAGAGCCATCATCCAATCCCTCGACACAGGCAATGTTTGATTCACCCGAAGACACAAAACAGAAGGTCTAGTCCTGCCCTTCGTCACCTTTAGCAGTCAAGGCCTTTGTCTCTTTGCTTGAAGATGTAGTTCCACTCCTGTCTTTGCCTTGATGGTTGAAGGTTGAGAACGGATTTCCGTTACCTGTTTTCTTGGGCTTTACACATTCACGTTTGAAATGCCACATTTCACCACAATTAAATCAGGTAACTTTGGTTTTGTCGAAACCAAAGGTTGTGTCTTTTGTGGCTACTAAATTTTGTCCTGTCTTTTTCACAAACTTTTTCTCCCTTCCGACAGCACTTGCCAAGGCCCACATGATATACATTCTCTCTAGTTCATTTTCGTCCACCTGCTCGTAATCTTCATCTGCAAGATGGAAATTGCCAATCTTTTCCTACAACTAGACCATCATAGGAATGGACAACAGCTGCTTATGTGCCCCTTTGCAACTTCCACTATGATATTACCGAGATTCTTTGACTTCAACTTAGTAGCACTGGCTTCAAGCACTATATATTGGGTGCAAGATGACCCTGACGTTTCTAATCCTGAGGCAGTGGTTTGGTAAAGAGCTGCTGAACTAGACACAAAGGCAGTTTGAAGTGGTGCTCCTGAACTGGTTGGAGTGGGAGATGAGTTATAAAGTGAAGGATTCTGGTCGTAGGATCCTTTCTGAGACCTATACTTCATTCTCAGCTCCTCCTCTCTTAACTTCGTTATGAAATCATTTATATCCAACTTTGAAAGATTATCATTCTGTCTCAGATTAGACACAAACAAGACCCATTTCTCTGGCAAACCATCTTCAAAACTTGACACTTTATCTTCCATAGACGTTGTTACCCCATGAGTGTGCAGCTCACTCATTAGATGGTAGAATATGTTGATAATATCATCCAAGCTTTCTTTCCCTATTGAGGAGAAGTTATCAAACTGATTCTGCATGTATACCAACTCAAATAGTGTGGAATCCTATTTGATTGGCGATCCAATCACGGAGAACACAGTTCAGATCAATCTAACGATTAATGAAACATTAAGAATGATTAGAGAACAATCTAATCTATGAACTTGGAACATGTTTTCTTGAGTCTCTGGACGGCTAGAGTACGATTATGTGCGTAGGTATTTGAATTCTTTTTTCATGAATTAAGTGGTATTTATAGGTTAGGGTCTTCCAATCGTACGACTGAACCATTAGCATGGTTCAGTCGTGCGACTGAATCATATGGTTGATCCATCCGCACGACTAAAGGTTCAGTCATGCGACTGTGTCAATCTTATGTCACAATCGTGCAACTGGTCCAGTCTCCTAGTTCAATCATGCGACTGGTCCATATTAGCATGAAGTATTCATGCGTATGGTCCATTAGCATGGTCCATTCGCATGAGAACTTGACACGATTAAGTTTAAACACATTTCTCAACCAATTATTTACTAAGAACTATGTAAACAACCACAAACCTATATAGTTAGTTCAATATGCGTTATCACACAATAAACAATGAAATATTAAACATTATAATCATCAACCACATTTTGTATTTCATTCATACCCATTCGATTACATATATGTAAGACATGATAGACATATTACATTAAGCTCCTAAACTAGGTTCACACGTATCAACACATAACCCAAGAGTAGGTTTGCCTTTAAGATATCTGAATATCCTCTTGACAACATTCACATAAGATTCCTTAGGAGCTGGATATCTAGCACACACACAAACACCAAACATAATGTTAGGCCTACTGGCTGTTAGATACATAAGAGAACTGATCATAGATCGATAGTGAGTCTGATCCACTGATTTGCCTTCTAGATCAGGTCCAATCTTCACTTTAGTATCCATAGGGGTTTTGATAGACTCACAATCATCAAAGTGGAATTTCTTCAACATTCTTCCCACATATTTTGATTGATTGATGAAGATTCCATCTTCCATTTGTTGGACTTGCAGCCCTAGAAAGAAAGTGAGTTCCCCTATTACACTCATTTGAAATTTTGAATGCATAAGGTCTTCAAAGTCTTTATAGAGTTGCTTGTTTGTTGAGCCAAAGATGATATCATCCACATAAATCTGGACTAATAGCATGTTTTTTCCTTTTCTTTTTCTGAAGAGAGTCTGATCAATCTTTCCTCTTTCATATCCATTTTCAAGAAGAAAAGATGATAGAGTCTCATAACATTTTCTTGGTGCTTGATGAAGACCATACGGGGCTTTGTCAAGCTTGTACATCTTGTGAGGGAAATCTGGATCTTCAAAGCCAGGTGGTTGACTCACATAGACTTTTTCAGCAATCTTTCCATATAAGAATGCACACTTCACATCCATTTGATAAATAGTAAACTTCATGGATGCAGAATATGCTAGAAAGATTCTTATTGCTTCTAGTCTGGCAACAGGTGCAAACATTTCATCATAGTCAATTCCTTCTTTTTGAGTGTAGCCTGTGCCACGAGTCTTGCTTTGTTTCTGAAGACGATCCCTCTATCATCAGTTTTGTTTCTTTTCAGCCATCTTTGTGCCAATAGTGTATTGTACTTCAGGAAGGTCTACGAGTTGCCCCATGTGTTGCTTCTTGAATTGTAGCAATTCTTCCTGCATTGCTTCAATCCAACTATTGTCTTGAAGAGCCTATGTGATGTTCTTGGGTACTATTTGATAAAGAAAGCATGAGAACAAAAAGATGTTTTCAATACTAGACTTGCTTCTTGTCACCCTTTCATTAAGTTCACCAATAATGCTTTCCACTAGATGATTCTTGTGTATTTTGGTTGTTGGAATTGAGTCACGAGCAATGGTTACGTCAAGATTGGAGACATTCAGCTCATTATGGTGAGAGGCACCTCATCTTGTACTGTTGGGGAATTATGAAGATAATCAGACTCCGTTTCATTGACTGCTTCATCTTCAGCAGCACTTTGATTGCTTCCATCATTTGATGTTCTTTCTGTTTCAGCTGAAGGAGTACCTTGTTTTTTATTTATGATATTTGTTAACAAATCTTCTAAGTGTGATGGTAATAGGCTTGGACCTCCTTCAGTTCAAACACTTTGATTTTATGATGGTTGTTTGATGTGATCAGCTTGGAGAGGAACATCTTCATTCATGTATTCAGTAGATGTAGGAGGAAACAATGGAAAATCATCTCTTCTTTCTACAACTGAAGAATTTTCAGTTGAATGTAGATTTCCTGTATCAGACAAGTGAAATTGATCAAATGATTTTGTAAATGTGTCAATATCAAACAACCAGTTGGGACCATTTGTAGATTTGGGAAACGAGTGTTCCTTGAATTGAACATTTGTTGATTCATCAATAATGTTTAAACTAGGATTAAACACTCTATAAGCCTTTGAAACAGAAGAATAACCTACAAAGAATCCTTCTTCAGACTTAGATGAAAACTTTCCCAAATAGTCTCGGGTGTTTAATATTGAGACAGGACTACCAAATGATTTAAAAATCCGATAAATGGTTTTCTGTGAAAGAGCAGTTCATATGGAGTCATGTTACTTTCTTTTACAATCAGAGTTCGATTTTGCACAAAGCACGATGTGTTAACTACCTCTACCCAAAAGTTAATAAGAAGTTTAGCATCGGTTAGCATTGATCTTGCTGCTTCAATTAGTGTTCTATTTCTCCTTTCAGCTACCCCATTTTGTTGAGGAGTTCTAGCTACGCTGAATTGATGAGCAATGCCTTTGGTTGCACAAAATGAACTCATGTCTTCATTTTAAAACTCAATTCCATTATCACTTCTTATTGTTTTGACCTTATGATCAAGTTGGCTTTCAATTTTGTGATAAAGTTTTGTATTATTTTGGGATGCCTCATTTTTATGAAGTAAGAAGAAGACCCATGTAAATCTTGAAAAGTCATCAATGATCACCAAACAATACTGTTTCTTTCCAATGCTCATAACATGATTTGGTCCAAACAGATCCATATGAAGTAGCTTCAATGGAGTATTGTTTGTGTTCACTGGCTTGGATTTGTAGAAAATTTATGGTGTTTTCTTTTGAGGCACGCTGAACAGTGATCAACAAAATGGAATTCTTTTTGAGGAAGACCAATGACATGGTTTCCTTTGACCAATCTGCTCATATTTTTAAAGTTTGTGTGCCCCAAATGTTTGTGCCAAAGCTGGGACTCATCAAATTATGCTTTCGAAAAAAGACATGTTTCTTCTATAGGTGTTGTAGAATTCAGGTTTAAGACATAGATGTTATTCTTCCTCGGGGTCTTTAGGACAACCCATTCTTCAAAGATCTGAAATCTTGGTTTCAAAATGTAGCAATGAGTGTCGGTAAAGTGAGTTGAATATTTCTTGTCACAGATCTGAGACACGCTTAGAAGATTGAAGTTCAGTTGTTCATAGTAGTTCACTCTATCAAAGCTCAGCATCCCATTTGTCATAGATCATTCACCAGCAATTCCTCCACCTCCTGAATCTCCTCCAAATGCCATAGTAGTTCCTTGTATTTGCTTGAAGTCATGCAGGAGGGAACGATCTCCAGTCATGTGTCGGGAACATCCACTGTCCACGTACCATAGGCTGTTGGACCTATATGGATGACCCTGCAAGCACAAAAAAACTAATTAGAATGTGGAACCCAAGCCATGATGGTCTTGGGTTTTCTGTTCCTATCCATTATGGTGACCTCTTGATATTTTCCTCTAAATTGTGATCTATTTAGAGGTGACCTTGGAGATTGCTTGTGAAATTTTGCTGGAGTCATCTCATCAACATCAACTAAGGAGTCAGAGGAGTAGTGAAATCTTTGATCTCTATTCTTTTGAAAAGATTTAAACCATTTCTGATTGTCAAAAATCATTTTAGGTTTTGGAAGGTCAAACTTTTTCTTGACGATGTGATGGTTGTTTCTTTGACTCTTCCATATTTCTTTTGTGTAACTCCTATCATTATGTGATCTAGATGTCCTAGATTGATTGGTGGGAAAATGACTCCTGACATCGGGTTTACCAAATGATGTTGTTGAGATGGGTTTGTTCTGAGCAATTCTCACTCCCTTCTGATTGAAGTAACAATCAGATGTATTATGATTGTTCATATCACAGACTGAACAATATTTGTTAAAATAACAGTTTATGGTGGAGTGGTTGTTCATATCACAAATATAGCAATACTGATTGTAAAAGCACTCTTCTGTTTCATGATTGAACATATCACATATGTCACAATACATTTGTTTGTTTCTTGAATCAGATTTTGATTTGTGGGACTCAGCTAATTTTCCCATTTGTAGGTGAGTCACTTTCTTTTGCTTAGGGGAGGAATCAAAATCAACCCCTTTTGTAGCTTGCTTCACAATGCTACTTTTGTTAAATTTTCTGGGTTGTTTTTGTTTCTTCAACCTTTCTTTTCCTCTTTCTCAAACTGATCAATGTGTTCCTTGTTGCATCTGTCAAATCCAAATCCTTGTCTTAATTTTGAAGATTAAGGTTCTGACAGAGTTTTACATGAGGAAATCAGTGAGCTCTTTTGTTTCTTTTGTAGTGAAACCTTGTCTAATTTGATTCAATTGTTTTGAGATATAATCTCATTATCAGAATTGCTTTCAGTAGAGGATTTCACTGACTTCACAAGTTTCTTTTTACCTTTTAAAATAGCAGGAATGAATTTCATAAAAGGAACAATTGCCTTAATTGGACTTGTGGGTTTGATGACACTCACTGCCTTGTCTGAACACTCTTTGATTTTAATTGGATGTCCTAATCTGATTTTATCCTCTCTTGTTTCAATGTAAACATTTGGTTGGTTTATAGGATTAGTGATCTGTTTTACTATTGTTTTTGGTTCAATAATGTTAGGTTCAATTTTCTCATTGACTGTAATAGAGTCAGGCATGACAGTGTAGTTGTCATTATATGGAGGAGGACAAGAATTATACCCAATCCCAAACATGTCTTTGGGATCCTTTTGAGAATCAAGCATCTCTTGTAGCTTGACTGAAGACAGTTGAAACTTTTCTAGTTTCATTTCAGTAAGTGTATGTTTAGTTTTAGATTGAGCCAACTTTTTAGTCAGTTGCTCATTCTTAGCTGCAAGGGTGTACTTCTCATCATGTAATTTTTCAATGTCAGAGATGAGAGATTTTATTTTGATTTCAAAGCCTTTTAATTCTCTCTTGAACATCTAGGTCCAAGGGGGAGTTTGTTGATACATATGTACCTAGATCCTGATCTTAATGTAATATGTCTTGAATGTCTTATGCTGATGTAATATTGGGTACTTAATGAAATGAGAATATTTGATTGTGACTTGTAATGTTTAATATTTCATTAATAAGTTGTTTAACACATATTGACTTGATTATATAGGTTTGTGGTTGATTGAATTAATATAAATAATGTTATGACATTTAATACATTCAAAACTCAATAACATGAAGTTATCATGTGAATGGCTCATGCTAATGGACCATACGCATGAACACCTTCATGCAAATGACTCAGTCGCACGACTGAACTAGGAGACTGGATTAGTCGTATGATTGTCACATAAGAATGGCTCAGTCGTATGACTGAACACTCAGTCGGGCGAATGGACCAATCGTATGACTCAATCGTAGGACTGAACCATGTTAATGGTTTAGTCGCCCGAATGAGCAACCCTAACCTATAAATACCACTTAATTCGTGGAAAAACAAAAGCATTGAATACACTTCGACTCCAGACGTACCCTAGCCGTCCAGAAGCCTCTAAGTTCGTGCTCCAAGTTCATAGAACGTTGTAGATCGATTCCTAATCGGTTCTTGATGTCAGATTCAATACATTATTGTGTCTACGTGTGTTCTCACTGATTGGATCGCCAATCAAATAGGATTCTGAACTATTTGGTTTGGTTTACACGTTAATCAGTTGGTATTTCATTCAAATACCAGATCCTAACAAGTGGTATCAGAGCCAGTTCTTGATTACGTGTTGATTCAATCGTTTATGATACAAAAGTTGTGTTTTCACTAAAAACGCAATATTTTTGTGTCAAATGGAGTTTTAGACGTTTCCCGACCATAAAGTTTTGTTTTTCCGGCATACGGCGATTAGGGTTTGTGAAAATTCGAGTTTTTACGGCCAAAATACTTTTAACCTACGAATTATCAAACTTCAGCAGGTTCAGTGGCACGATTGGCTTAATCGCACGACTGAGTTTATTCGCATTCTCCAACCGCACGATTGGACTCATTCGTACACTCATTCGTACGATTGAGAAACCTATTCGGACTTTTCAACCGCATTAGTTCATTCGGCCGACTGACTCATCCGCATTTGTTCAGTCGCACAATTGAACCATTCGCCTAGTTCAATCGCCTGAATAAGCCCAATCGCATACCTTCATTCGCACACACCAGCAGTTTGTTAAATAGTAAAGTTAAGTGAAATGGAGGACCAGTTTTTAGCATACACAGCAAGTAGAGATACTCGTATTCAGAATCTACTGTTGTTGGAGAACGAAGTGGGAGTTCATAATAAACCCCTGAAGCTTATCACGTTAGACGACTATCCACAATGGAAGCAACGTTTCGAAATCTACCTAAATGGAGTAGATACAAATTTGTGGGAGGCAATAGAGTCAGGGTACAGCATGCTAGTAGGAGCTGACGGAGTCAAACTTACACTAAGTGGCATGTCTGATGCACAAAAGTTATAGTCTACGCTTTGCTCACTCAGTCTATTCCAAAGGATATCTTTCATCAGTATTCGGAATACACTCAAGCAAAGAAACTATGGGATGCGTTGGAGAAGTGGTATGACAGAAATGCCTCACTCAAGGCCATTAAGGACAAAGCTTTGAAGAAGGAGTTTGACAACATCTCTTCAATTGGAAAGGAAGGCCTGGACGATGTGATCGACAGATTCTACCACTTGATTACTGAGATGCACACTCATGGAGTAACTACGTCAATGGAGGATAAGGTATCCAACTTTGCTTATGGATTACTGGAGAAATGGGCTTCTTTCGTTTCAAATCTCAGACAGAATGGGATGCTCTAGAAGTTAGATATAAATGACTTCATTCTGAAACTGAGAGAAGAGGAGCTTAGGATGAAGTACAGAGCCCAAAAGGCCAACTATGACCAGAATCCTACACTCTACAATACGACTCCTCAGGCCAAGACATATGGAGCACCACTGCAGACTGCCTTCGTCTCAAGCTCA
>BJCM01159298.1:0-13028 GCA_018326385.1 Flaveria bidentis
TTTGGACGTTATAGTTACATCACTATAAACCAATGTAACACAACGTAAAAAATAGGCACATTAAAATTAGTAATACCGTCATTACAACAACCTCACAACCAAACGACATTAAATCATGTGGAGGAGGTCGGTGAGAAGTGTGCTGGTGGAGGTCAACGATGGTGTAGAGGTGGATTAGGGGTTTGAATGTGGATTGGTAGTGATGGTGGTATGTTTTTTTAAAATTAAAAAGAAATAAGGAAAAGAAAATTTGATAGCTTTATGTCAAATCAAATAACATATAACAAAAAAGTACAACCATTAAAAAGACTAATTTACCCTTGATATCATCTCTACCACTTATTTAGAATCTTGATTATTTTATAATTAATGAATGGCTAAAATTGAGTTAATGGGTTCTCACAAATATGATAGGTTTTCACATGAACCCATTCATATATATATATATATATATATATATATATATATACACACACACACGCTAAATATGAGTTGCATATTGTTTGCTTAAAGAATATGAGCATGTGTGAATGTTATTATGTGTATACTAAATGTATAGCATTCTAATTTTTTATTATAAGTTTTCCTTGGCGGTGTTAAGCATGCATGGGGTGAGTGTTAGCGATCGGGTCACGTACGCAAAACTGATCAGTCTGAGTTTTAGTATTTTATTATTAATTTGACGTTAAATGTACGTTCAGGTTAATCAAAAACCAAAATCTTTTGTGATTTCAATTGCTTATTGTTGTGTATTCAAGGTGAGTTCTCAGCCCCACTTTTATATTATACTCTCTCTTGGGGGAGAGAAACATGTTGTTTTCATAAACGTACAATGCTTTAGATTAGTCATACTGTATATACTGGTTTACTATTGTGATACCACTACGCCTCATCGGACCGTTAATATGGTATTAACCAGGTGATTGTTAGTAGATCTACTGGGTTTGACAAACCCCACCCGGGCTAGTCGCGCTAGCTTGACTGGAGGTCAAACGGGTGAATGGTTAGCCTGTTTTACAGTGTTGTGGTCTGGTATCCACAGCCGGGGCATTCATTATATTAAACTGTCAGCTCGGTCGTGAAATTCATACACATAGTGACTTGTTGTAGGCTAGCTACCTACTTATATGCTTTGATTACTTAATCTGGATTTCATTACTATTGTTTATTGTTTTCTGATAAACCTGTGAGCTCACCGACCTTGTGTTGACACTTTAGCATGTTTCTTTCAGGTCCTTAAAGTGTGCACGGATAGGAACATCACGCATTGTATTCATCATCGTAGGGTCTAATGATCAATTTACATTTTTTTTACAAATTATATTTACTTGGTTTGCGCATGTTTGCGCCGTTTAAATTATGGTTTATACGCTTCTGTATTTATTTTCATGTTTCGTATTTAATTCTGATTTTAAGAAACTTTATTTAATTTAGAAATAATGTTTTGTAATTGTTGAGTCGTTTGGTGTAACTAATGGCTAAGATCCTGGTATGTCACGCGCCTAACCGTACTACCCCGTTTGTGGAAATTGAGAGTGTGACACAACCGGTCAAAAACCCAAACTAAACCGGAATGTGTTTTTACGTAAACTGGTATTGACTTGGACCTATAATTATAAGAACTACTGGTTTGGAACTAGAACAGAAACAGGAAAAAATGATTAATGCATCTCTACTTCTTTCTCTTGCTATTTTATAAAAAATGAACTCCATCAATTAATTTCATCTTATTTTCAACAACATATTGATCTTCAATTATTCTCGTAAATATGTATCTGTTTTCCAATTAACCAATATTTACAACTTGAATATAAATTTTATCATACTTTAAGCTCATGATATCTTGAAACTATTAAGCTCATGATATCTTGAAACTATAAAATTAAAAAAAACTTAATTTAATTTATTTTATAATCAAATCAATACCTTTAGTTTCATGTGTCTAAATCCTAAGTAAAAAGTGTAGAAAAGCGTCATGTGTCTAGACATTTTAATTTATTAGTATAGATTATTAACTAACTTGGTTATAAGAATTAAACGGAACCGAGCTTGATTGTATAAATAATTATTTGGTTTATAAGAAGTTTTTAAAATATTTTTTAATTAGTTTACAACAGGTTTTCATATGTATAGTTTCAAATCTTAAATTTATTTTTCTTGGTGCTAGGGTCAAATTTTCAAAGGTTGGTATCAAATTTTTTAAGGGTTGATATTCAAATTTCTTTCAGGTCGGTCGAGATTAGATCGTATATATAACAAAAAATAAAATTACACGGGATGCGGGAGACCCCTTAGAGAAACCCTAGAAATATGACCATTGTAGATGTTGAACAAATAATCGAAATTGGATCACAATCACTTGTTGAACAATCAAAGCTACACCGATTTAATTATTAAATAAATAGAACATACAAAACAAGAAAATGAATATCACCCTCATGATCAACTAACACTAGCTATATAACAACGGTTAACGAACTCTAACATCATTATTCCAAACTTTACAGTCAACCCCCTAAACAAAAAATAATTAAATTCATTCAGTCCCTGAGTTATTACTGAGACATAATAACCCAAGAAATACTACTTTGAGTAAATTACATAATGAGTCTCTGAAGTTTAATCCTTATCTTACATGTATTCTAATTCGAAACTAATAATAAAACTAGTTTTAAGGCCCGCATTGTGCCGGGGGATGGGGAGAGGACGGACAGGAGGTGTTAAAACCATGTCCGGTGTTATCAATATCAGATCATTGTTACCAACCACAAACACCGAAAAAAGTTTTATTATAAAACCACACGGAAAGTAAATATAAAAATGTTGAATCACTCACGTTAAATGTTAAACACTGAAAACAATAACTAAGCTATCAAAAACCCGCACATTGTTACCGGGCTATTAAACGGGAAAAAAAGTTAGCGTAACAACATTGAACAACACGTGCATGTTATAGCAAATAACTCTCAAAATTTAAACTGGAATATAAAACAAAAAATTTATAAAAAATGAAAAGTATAAGGGATCAAACTTAAAAATATTAAATTTAAAATAAAAAAAAATAAATTATATTTATACTATATACATATAAAAATATGTATACACATGTTGGGTGAGCGTAAATAGTAAATACATATATGATCTTGACGTCGTGTATCATGTGACTATAGGAAATATTTCTTTCGAAATAAATATAGCACCAGCTCTAAAAATTACATATTTCAGGATTTCCATCGTGATCAACGAACAAAATACTGTGATAAAGTCAAATATGGCATGATTTTGTTTTTGTTTACATCCATTATCATATGATGCAACAAAGATTCAACCATCATTTTTGCAACCCGTGACGTGACAACTGACACTAACGCCTAATTAGTGGATTATCTGAATTTTTTCTTGAACTGATGTAGTTTAAAAATGTATTTACCAAAATAATGTAGATTGAAAATTATTTATTAAAATAGTGTAGTTTTTATTTTTTTATTTTTTTGTTTATTTTTAGCTAATCTATTATTTTTTTGTTTTTTCCTTTCTATTTTTTTATTGGTAACTATTATGTTACTTGTTTCTTGTTTTACTTTTTTCCAAAAATAAAATGAGCTTATATATTTAAGTAATGTTTAGGAAATAAAAATATAAAATAGTCCACTGGTTTTCTTTTTAATTTCTTGATATATATTTCTAGTAAAAGAAACAAAGAACACATAAAAGCATTACAACTTGACGATTTTAATATCAATACACGAACAAAATACTATTAAAAAAAAAATACAAAAAACAACTCAACCTACTTAAACATCCATTTTTGAACATTACCATTTCATCTCCAATTCCATCTTCTTCTAACTCATCATCCATATCACTTTCTATTCCATCTTCTTCATCTATATCATCCACATCAACATTGTTTACAACAACAATTTGTGACATCGTGTTAAAATTCCCTTTTTGAATCATCTCTGGAATAGCATTAACATGCTTCATCCTATATGATAATGCCAAAACTTGAATTTAATAATGATAATGCTAATGAAAAATAGAATACATGAAGTACAAGTCAATAATATAGAACTAGGACCAAAATTTCAAACTGCATATCAAAGAATAACTACAAGCCAATCTTTTGTAAATAATCCAGAAATTGATTAAAAAACTAACAAGATTGCAGATCAACAAGTAGCAATAGGTCAAAACATTTAACAAAGATTGCATGTAAAAAAACTATCAAAATCAAACCTTTTGATTAAACAAAATGTTGCAAGTCAAAAACTCATAAAAATTTGAATTTACGCAATTCTAAACAAAAGAAATCGAACATGTTGATAATAACTCAAATCGAAGTCGAAGTTGTTGATTGAACAAGAACATAAACCGCATGAACTCAAATCAAAATCAAACCTTTTGATTAAACAAGTCTCCAACCGACTAAACAAGTCTTGTCGTGGGTTCACACGTAATTGAACAGGTCTCAAAACGATTGAACAAGTTTCACCGTGAGTTCGAACGAGATCACGATTGAACATGCTCTACACAAAACCACTGTGAGAATCATCGCAAGAATCACAAACTAAAAATCAAACTGAAAATCAGTAGAAATTAAGGGTGTTGGCAAGAACCACAAGAAGGTTGGAAAGCACAAACCTGATTGAAACCGCAAATATGGATCGAATTCTGCTGCAAGAATCTATTCAGAAGAGTGTTCACATACGTGGGATGAATGAAGCGTCAGTCAAAAATCAAAATTAAATAAAATAAAAAAATATATTAAATTAAGTTTACACTATTTTGATAAATAATTTTCAATCTACACCATTTTGGTAAATAATTTTTCCACATACATCATTTTAGGAACAAGCTCTGGATTATCTATAATCATACACTACTATTTTTATTCTATTAACATTATATATCTAAGATGATAGTAGGTCGGTATCCACACGGTCCCGGTCTACGATTGGACCAACTCATCACGTACGAGTCTCAAAGCATACGTTACAACCTCGTTTTATATGATACAGTGTTGAAACGCAAAGCATATGTTACAACCCTGCTTTATATGATATAGTGTTAAAATGCAAAGCATATATGATACTCTCTTGAGATAAGCAATCATATTTACCTCCTCATGTTTATCCAACAATTACATAACTCAAACAAAATAAGAAGCTAAATAAAAAAAACAAGTACAAGTTAATGATTTGACGCAAACTTTGTCACAAGGTTGGGGGTTTCACCATCTTCAGTTTATAATTTTATCAAATTAAAGTTTATTATTATTATTTGATTTATTCACTTTAGCTTTTTACAAGTTTTCTACATCTTTCCATTTAAGAAAGCCATTTATTATTACATGATGTTTTGATCATTTTAACATTTGATTATTATTATTATTACTATAACTAGACGCAAGATGAGAAATAATTGGTTTTAGTAGTTTATAGTTTGGCCACAAGTATTATTTAAAAGGTAAAACGACGAATGGTGACACTTATTCAAGACTTTGTTGATGATGGTGTATAAGCCTTAAGAATATTTATGGTACAAACTATCATATGAAAAAATATATTGGAGACCACATTTTTTTTGTAAAAGATGTGATTGTATCGCTTCAATAAAAAGTGTTAAACTAAAAAACTTTAATTAGTCTATATATCTTTGTTACTCTTTCTTTGATAGTTTTTGGGCAGTGATGACTTAATCTTTTCTTAAACCAACTCGTGTGTAATTAAATCTGAGCTAAAACTTTTTTATTTTTTAGTTCCAACTGTATCATGTGGGGAGGAATTGCAAGTTAAGGTTAGTTTGCAATGTCATTCTTATTATTGTGTTGTTATAACCTTATTTTTTTTGTAAATTAATCTTTGTTTATTTTACTAAACATACATACTACTTTTATATAGGTAAAATAAGCAACAATAATCCAGACTATATCTTTTTAACCGATGACTATTTATACAGTATAGTTAAGTTAACTAGTTAAGTAATGTTACTACTAATTTTCACTTTCTCAAACAAGTTAAATTATACAATGTAATAATCAGAAATTTACTTGTGATACTCATTTACATGTATGATTGTCCTTGGCAACAAGTAAATGAGTGGTATTAATCAAGTTGCTAGTTAAATTGTTATCACCTAATAGATTAACTCCGACACTGGGCAGGCGTCAGCCCCCATACATGGTCTTACGACAAAAACAAAAGACTGATATTTCAGTTTTCAGGTTTTGAATACCATTTGTGTTTATGGTTTTTAGTCTGATTTTAGTTTTACCATTTAGGATTTAAAAGAAAAAGAAAAAATGTTCTGAATTAATGACTTTTTGCTAGAAAATTCGATCTTACATCATTTTGCTATATTTTTAAAGTAATCTATATAAGTTTATAAGTTACATGACATTAAACTAATTTACAATCCATAAAATACAATAACAAACAGTTAAAAAATAACTTATCCTACAAATTTAAACAAAAAGATTTAAAATTTATTTCTTGAAACTCAAATAACCAATTAAATGGCTAATCATGTTAATAGCTAGATTTCAAGTTTGCTTGTAATGTTTCGGTTTTGGTTTTTTTCCCAACTTTGCTTACGAACCAAACCGAACCGAAAACGTATATTTAAAACCATCGATCCAAACCATCAATTAATTATTGTGTTGCTTAATTCAATAGAGTTGTGTCGGTTATTAAAATTAGTAAATTTGGTTTCATGTTCACCCCGTACCTTAAGATTGAAATCATCAAATCTATTTGTGTTTTCTTATACGAAATTGTAGTCATAAGAAATATACAATATTAAAGTAAACTAAAAATATTAAAAGTGAAATGAAGATATGGAGAGAGAAGATGGTAGGGACGTGAGGATGGTGAATAGTAATCTTGTCTCGTGGATTGGGACCCACCACGTGAAACCCTCCTTTGGATGCCTTTTTTTTCAAACAAAATACTCTTACTTATAACAACACCATTGGCTATCGTTTTTATATCTACAAATAAATTAAACCCCAATAAACATATTTAAATCGAATTTGGTGTACGTTTTCTTTAACAATATACACTCAAACCATTGGCCATCTATTTTTTTTGTTAATCAAAACCGAATAAGCATATATATTAAACCAAATTTGGTGTATGTTTGTGACAAAACACGCTTACGGGATGAAACTTGTTTTTCTATTATATTCGTTTTTATTACGCTACGTTGGATATATCCTTTCTTAACCTAGAATATTGTATATTTCCTAAAACACAAGTTTTGAATGTATATGTGCGGATTTGTGAAAAATATTTGATTTTATAAGTTTATAGGGGTATATGCAATTGCTTCTTTTTATTGCATTTCTCTTTTCTTATACCGTTGATTGTATTTTTTATTTTCTATTTATATTGATTGCTTGGCATGTGTTATCTGATCGTGTAATGCCAGTTTGTGCTTCTTGTGTTTAACGTGCGGTACTTGTTATGCCAAACATTGTGTTTCTCTCCTTATCGGGTGATTTGATCATATGATAAGCATTGGAGTCAATGATTTATCTATAAGTAGCATTTGTATTTTCTAAGATACAAGTAAGATTTGTATACATCTCAAAATCCTTTTGTATCTCATAAGAAGTTTTGGTATGTATAGAATGAATTAAATATGGTTATGATTATGAATTTGTTTCATTTCTTCCTTAGGGCGTGGAATGTTTTAATTAATATTAACAATATATTAAAATCTTCCTAATCTAATGACTAATGAGCACAGTCACCTGGTCCCAATAGTCAACATAGATTCCATTACGATAATTAACATCTTTTTTTAGTCCCCACACTAATCCTAGCTCAAGATATAATTAAATATGTTAAAGTTATAGTTTTAAATTTGTCTTTTGGTGTTTTGAATAGAGCTGTCGAGATAAAATTGGGTAAGGAAATTAAATAATAATAAGGATAATAACACAAATAATAAATTAGAAAATTGAGCTATATAATAGGTTGTATACATAATATATGCACACACAAAGGTTCATATAAAAACCATCTTAATCTTATGAATAAGTTTTTCTCTAGGAACCACTTTAGCTTTATGGGGTCTGATTTTGATAGAGCAATTATGGTTTAACACTAAAAGGGTAAAATCAATTTTCAACAATTTTCTTCTGTCCCTCACGTGTAGGAATAAAATTTCTGATTTGGGTTTCACTTTTCTCTATAGTGAATTGAAATTGAAAAACCAGATACAAACTGAATGAATGAGAACAAAATTTATTGAAGACAATTAAGAACAAAATCAACTCAAAACGAATGAGAAAGAAAAATCAAAACAAGTTGAAATCAATTGCTGCTACAAATTAATTAAGATCGATTGGAAAACTTTGATCCAAATCAAACTAGAAAAAAAATCATAGAGTATAAATTTAAACGATAAACAAGTAACAATAAACACATGGAATAACTAGTATAACGACTTTTAAACAACGTTTAAGAATTCACTAGTCACCCCATAAGTAGCAAGATCATTCACAGTATCCAACAAGATCTTGTTTAAAAAGTTACACGTTACTTCATGCGAAGTTTAAAAAAATTTAAAAAAATCAACAATGACCATTGTAGACCCAACTATATTTAAAAAGTTGCATATTTTGTATCAAAAAAAATAACAATTGGCACGTGGAATAACCACCGTAGGCCCAACTTTTAATTGTATGTTATATTAAAAAAATTAAATTTATAAGATGTTACACACAACTTCAATAATTCAATTGAACTTGTCTCTTCCTCGTAACATATTTCGTAACACCAAGATTTCAAATAATGTCTTATATTATCGATAGTAAATTACAAACTGTGTCATTTGTTAATATATGAAATTACATGACATGTCTTTTAGTTTTAATAATTATATAAGATGTTCTTTTATTATAAGATTTACACACATATTATTCTTTATAGTAACTATCATTTAAATATATAGTTAACTCATTATGTGCCCCCTCACATAAGGGTATTTTTGTCATTTTTTCACGTAATAATATATTAAAAACTTTATAAAAATAATAATGTTAAATGAAAATATAAAATTAAAAGATATTGTATCGTTTGGTAAATCGGTGAAACCAATCACTCTTGGTGTGTGTTCATTCGACTAATGGTGAAAACTTTTAATGACAACAACCTCCAATAACATTTACTAAAGTAATAAGTCTAAGGGGTTGTTTGACAGCCTCTTAATCAGCCTCTTAATGGTTCAGATGTTTAAATGGTTCAGTACTTAATTGTTTAGACTATTTGTTTAGCGAGCACATGTCTGAATGGTTAAGAGATTTACCTCTAAATGGTTAAGCATCATACTAATGCTGAATGGTTAAGAGGTCTAATGCTGAATGGTTAAGACATGTTATCTAAATTGGTCAGACATTTGTCTTTGAATAGTTAAATTATATGCTAGCTCTTAATGGTTCAGACCTCTTAATGATTCAGCACTTAATGATTCAGACCTCTTAATGATTCAGCACTTAATCATTCAAAAGTTGTCAAACATCTCATAAGTCACAAATCATTTACAAGGTCGAAAAATCAACAATAAACACAAAAAATACACGTAAATACTTTATAAACTACTCACACCAACAGATATTGAAAAATCAATAAGGAACACAAACTTGAAGATTACTTGTGATTCTTTGAATTGCTTATATAATTAAAAAAGTAAGAAAATGAACTATGAGTCGTTCGTTAATCACACAACAACATAAGCCAGAAATTCAAATAGCAACAAAATACAAAAAGTAAAATGGGGATATTAATCTTACCATCGTTATTTTTTCGAGTTCAAGAGGTTTCAATGATCGGTGATATGTTGTAGGTGGTAAAGATGACCGGCATTGGGCTATCAAATAGATGGGGACGTTGGCTTTAATGGTATTGAACGTAAGAGAAACCCAGGTTCACTGGTTTACCTAACGGTCCGATATCTTTTAATTTTATTTTTCATATAAAATAATTACTTTTTTTGTTTAATATATTATATATGGAAAGAAATGATAAAAATATATCTTATGTGAGAGATACATAACTGAGTTAATTGTACAATTAATTGAAAGTTAGTGTAAAGAACAATAGGTGTGCACATATTTTTAATAAAATGACATTTGATATAATTATTAAAAGTAAAAGACATACCATGTAATTTCATGTATTAATAAATAACACAATTTGTAATTTACTCTATTATCGAGCTTTACATTCAAATAATAATTCCGACTTGCATCGAGTCTTATGCAATTATGTAACTAAGACTTTAAATTCGAATTATAATAACGAGTTTTTGAAACCCGGGTGTTGCGGCAGGACCGTACAACGTCATTCTTGTGGTTAATGGCAGGTTTACGAACTTCGTTACAAACGTTTTGACAATGACAATACCGTGTTTACGTACATTAAAAAGACGTATAAAGTTACCGCATATCAATTTTAAGGATTTAAAACGTAGCACAAATACAAAACAATATTATGTTGTGCTCGTTGCGCCCTGATAATTTATGGGGGGTAATTTAGTTAAGTTAAAATATTTACTAAGTGTAAAACCAACAAAACAGTTGGTTAAAAAAATATTGCATCGAACATGAATTGAACGCGTGACCCGGAACATGTATAAAAAGCCAACTACCCTAGCGAATCAGTTGTGTTTAAAACCAAATAATAGAAATATATCCAGAAACGAAATCCGTGAAAAGCAAAAATAAAAGCCCAACCCATAAGGAACCGACACGTGCCGTGCCGTGGGGAGACCACCGACGCTCACAAAGGAATTTATATAGAACTAGGTTAGAGGCCATGTATTAAATGAGTGGAATAAACAAAACATATTAAAATCATTATTTTTATAAATATTTTATATTGTAGATGTTATTATTTATTGTTGAAATAAAATATAATGAATATATAAAAGTTATAACACATAATAAATTAGAAATTATTACTCTATATTTAATATGTATTAATAAATTATTAAAATAACTACATTTTTATTTTAGATGTTTAATAGTTTTGTTTTTTTATTTACAATAATTATCATTTAATATGAGAGAGACAATAAACACAAATATAAATATTTTTTATTTTAACATATTTTAGTTAAAAAGGAAAATCAAACTAATTGTTTTTATAATTTTGGTATTTTTTATGAGAGAAAGACGAGAAAATATTTTTTTTGTTATGCTAGAATAATGATATGTGTTATTTGATATGATAGATAATAACACGTGTCTTAATAAAATCTTCTTTTATTATAGACTATAGATGGCT
The DNA here is from genome assembly GCA_018326385.1 of Flaveria bidentis. Lineage (NCBI taxonomy): Eukaryota > Viridiplantae > Streptophyta > Magnoliopsida > Asterales > Asteraceae > Flaveria > Flaveria bidentis. The sequence goes on from BJCM01159298.1 coordinate 11,295, forward strand.
CATAACTCATAAGTAACCCTACAACGCATGTGGCAGCACATTAAACTACAGAAATACCTAACTTCCTTGAAGGTTTATAAGAGTTTAAAACGACACTGAAATGATGGAGTGGATGTAGAGAGGTGCATGAAGTTAACGTTTCCAAAACTTTTTATTAAACAATTAAAAACGTGTGTGTTGCTAAGAGAGCATAGATTATATTAAAAATGTTATAGTAACGAAATTGATAAAAAGATAACAGTGTATAGAATAACAAAACGGGTAAAAAAGAAATGTCGTATGAAAAGAAAAGCGTTGCCCGGAGACTATTGAAAATATTCAAAAGACTATACAAAGTAACGAAACCGTTAAAAATGACGTTTAAACGTTGATAAAAAAAAGTAATGAAAAGTTATATGAAAACAAAATTAACAAAAAAATTATAAAGAAAGGCTAGAAGAAAAATAAATGAAAGAGAAGAAAAAGAGCTAGAAAAAAGATTTGTAGTGGGAGTGTGTTGAAGAATAGAACCTGGGTAACTCCTGTAATTGCAAAGAAAATATACGAACTCCACCACACCTACTTTTTTTTGTTAACTATGAAACTATATCTATAAGTCTTCAGAATAAGAAGATATATAATGAGAGAAATCATCGACCTAACCTCATGCTCACGCAAGTTGGTTTATAATCAGTAATTTGAGTCGAGATAGTTTGGTTTGTAAATATTATAGCTAACGGGACGATTTTGAACTAGTTTTTTTATTGTAGCACTTCAAACTACCAAATCTTAATGGTACTTGCACGTATAAGAGCATTTGCAATACAATTTTTATCTTTACTCTTATAATATAACTTAAAATCATCTTTATTCATAAATTTTGTTAAAATTTTAAAAACCTCTTCATCTCATTTCTTGTATTTGTCTTGATCTATTTAATTTTATAATACTTTTTAAAATCATTTTTACTAATTTTTCTCTCTTGCACTCATAAAAATTATAAGGGATGAATAGTAAATTGGTAAATATAACAACTTACTATTCAATCCATATATATATATAAGCCTTTTTATTTATGGATGAGAAAAATTATAAAAATAAGATGGAGAGAATTTTTTTTAACTTTTTTATAAATATTAAAGAGCATTCACATTTTATTCCTTATTATTATCCTTAATTAAACTAAAAATCATTATGTTTTTTTATTCTTTTTAAATAAAATAATATCCTTTTATTCTTTTATGTATTTCTCTCCCAACAACTTTAAAAGAAATAAATAATTTATAGGAATTGAATAAAATATTATCAAATATAAAAATAAAAGTAATATTTTTTCTTTTATTTACTATAATCATTACATATAATTTAATTAATACACTCATAGAAATATAAGTAACGAAATATAATGCTCCACATAAATATTGTATTATTGCTAGACACTCTCACATGATGTGTCTCTAACAATTCCGTAATCCTAAAATAAAGTATCCAATTATCCATCACTACGTGGGGTAAACCCTCATGTGGTGCGACCATTCTATCCCAACAACGTTTTTCAACTTATTATTAAGACTCAAATCTCCAACTATTAGTTTTACATCTTATAAAATATCATATTTTTATATATTAACAATATATCTGTACAAAAAGTTCGTAGCTCAAAGCTCGCTCGAAGTTCGCTCGAAAAAAGCTTGAAAAAAGCTCGTCTCGAAAAAAGCTCGAATCTAAACGAGCCGGCTCGGCTCGGCTCGAAAT
>BJCM01159301.1:1423-13354 GCA_018326385.1 Flaveria bidentis
AACAAGTTGACTCTATCCCAATAATTATGAATTGAAATGTGTTTGATTCTTGCTTATTCAAACAAGTAATTAAAAAGTGGAATAATTCACTTGTCCTATGCAAAGGAGAAAAAACTCCATACGCGTCTTCTATTCCAAAACGATTTTATATATATTATCATATCAAGGGTCTCAAATAATCAATTTAGAGTTTTGATTTTCCCAAATCATGATATCGATTTTCAAATAGAAAGATGAACCATTTTATATCGTTTTCAATTTACAAGCATATTATGGTTTCGATTTACCTCTAATCACGTATGTTTTAAGTTCAACTCACCAATTCTTTTACGCATTCATTGATCTATATAATATCATTCACACACCAAGTTTTAAAGCACAATAACTATTCCGCAAAGTCTCAATTCAATGCTCATATATACAAATCTCGATTGGAATAGTAGTAGTGGTTCGTACGATTTAAGGATTTGATTTTGATTTTAATGTAAACTTTAGTATTTTGATTTTTAACATCAGTTTGACTAATATATGTTTTTGTATATGAAAGCATAAAACTTTGATTTAGTTTATTTGATGTAAGCATGAAATTGATTTATTTTTTTGGTCAACTAAAAGAGAAAATTACATAAATGGTCCGTGTGGTTTAAACAAATTGCATGTTTGGCCCCCAAACTTTAAAAATCACAAAGATACTCCAAACTTTTGTGTAATCATTACATGTTTTGTGGCTGATATCGATTCAATCTCTAGTTTTTATTATATCAAGTTACAAGTAGACATGAATTAAAATTATTAATATTAGACAATAATGGTAAAATTATAAACAGGACGTCAAATTTTGTATACAAAGAAGTTTTCAAATGTTTATAGATTTTCTAATGTTTAATATAATTTGATTATTACTTAAAGTTCTTATTTATAAGTTAATTTAATTTCATATTATACATTATTTAGACTTATAAACATTGATAAAGAAAAACTACCAATATTATATATTAATGATTTAAAAAAATTCAACACTAAAATCGATAGACAAAATATTAACAATAATATTTTGACTTACAAATCTTTTTAGTTAAAAAACAATTTTTAATGATTGAACCCGTGTATTACACTGGTCTTTAGTCTAGCTATTGGATATACTCTTTGAATCGTGTACAAACTTACAAAAAAAGTAAAATCTAAATCAAATTAATCAGAAAGTACAAAAAAATTATGTACTTTTTGAGTAAGTATATAACCCCAAAATACCGACCAAAACCATAAATTTATATGCAACTTGTTGGATTCTTTATGCCTAAGACACATAGAACATTGATGTGGTTAGTGTGAAGTTTGTTGGATCGGTAAACATCCAAGCGTCTTCTTGACGGAAGGATAAACAACAGCAAAAAACAAGAGATAATTAATAACACGAACTATAATTAAATGGTTTCATTGATAAAACTAACAATTACAAGCTCATTACAACATATGAATCAAGACTCTTGGCAAGGGGAGATCGAGCATGATCTCCCCTCTCATCCGGCAGCACCTAGGCCCCGGGTAGACTCCTCTTAAAACCCTTAATCTCTCTACACATTGAAACTGGTATATATAGGCCTCGGCCCATATGAGATGCGACTGGGCCCATTCGTGCGATCGGACCATGCGTATGGTTCAATCGTACGACTGGACCATGCCTATGGTTCAATCGTACGACTGGACCATACTTATGGTTTAGTCTTACGAATGTCCCAATCGCATCTCTCAGTCGCACGACTGGTCCATTAGCATGGCTCAGTCGTACGACTGAGTCTCATCCGCATATGCTCCTGAGAATGACCAAGTTTCATGTGTTTACAACATATCAAGTGTATTACATTAAGCCTAGACTATTCGTCAAGTGATGGACACACTATATATGACAATATATGCTCCAACAAATTCTCCCTTGGACGTTGCTTGCGAATAGTAGATAACACCTCTTACAATCTTCAGTCAATCTTTACTCTGGTTTCCAATAGAATCAAAAGAAAAACCATATTAGCCAACGTTGCCGATCCGTCAGGTTGGTACAGTATCCCTGAAAATGAGTTTAGGCACAATAGCTTTCGTTTACTTTGAAGAACACCATCATAGCAGCAAGATTCCCCATATGACTGATTTTTCCAATTAATGACATGAATAGTTTTCCATTGCTTTAGTCTTCACACAGGCTAACCTGATTAACATTAACACCTGCAGAAATTCCCCCTCAAATTCAGCATATCCCAATATATAGACATTGTGCTCTCCTTGTGTCTTCACACAGTGTATTGGGCAAAAGGTAGAAGGTTCCAATCCACAGCTGACAATCTCAAACAAATCAGCATGCATTCAGATTCATCATCAGAAACCGACTCACATCATCACTTTCTGATTGCGTCTTCAATTTCTCCATACATGGATTCCCCCTAAGAATGAGAATCCTCTCTATGCGGATAGATATAACTTGATTGGCCAATAAATAGTCAGATGCTCCTGACTACCCCATAAAATCAGCACCGACTACTGACATCTTCTTTTCTCTCTTACGTGTTCCAACTACATTCACCTATTCTGGAAGTCCGACGAATAATGGGGTATACATCGAACTTATTTGAAAAAAGAACCTCAGGGTGAATATGATTTGCTCATCCTCAAATCTGTGCAAGAAGCAGTTCCAGACTCTTTTTTTAGGTCTGGAACAAATGCGGATGAGTCAATGCAGATGGCTCATTTGTGCGATTGAACATACAACTGGTCCAGTCACACGACTGAACATACGACTAGTCCAGTCGCACGACTGAACATACGACTAGTCCAGTCGCACGACTGAACATACGACTAGTCCAGTCGTACAAATGGTCCATTAGCATGGCCCAGTCGTACGAATGATCTATTAGCATGGTCCAGTCGCACGAATAGTCCATTCGCATGGTCCAGTCGCATGAGCGGATCTGCACGTAGATTTTCAGATCTGCAGCCGCCAGGGCTGCCAAAAACACTAATCTTACAAATTTTACATGAACCGAACCAACATAGACATCATAAGATTCGCAGGGGTGATTGGAATGTGGTTTCGAGTTCGATTTTAACATAGAAACAACACACGTAACCAAACCTGAGCAAAACACGAAGTGGGTTTAACGTCCAAGAACCTAAAATCAATCCAGAAATCAAGAGCTTGGGTTGCTAGAATGATTGTTAGATCATTCTAGCAGTACCCAACTTTGATACCAATTGTGAAGTCCGCGGGATCGGTAAACATCCGAGCGTGTTCTTGACGGAAGGATAAACAACAGAAAAAACCAAGAGACAATCAATAACACAAACTATAATTAAATGGTTTCATTGATAAAACCTAATGATTACAAGCTCGTTACAACATAAGAATCAAGACTCTTGGCAAGGGGAGATTGAACATGATCTCCCTCTCATCCGGTAGCACCTAGGCCCCGGGCATACTCCTCTTAAAACCCTTAATCTCTCTACACATTGAAACTGGTATATATAGGCCTCGGCCCAAATGAGATGCGACTGGGCCCATTCGTGCGATTGGACCATGCGTATGGTTGAATCGTACGACTGGACCATGCGTATGATTCAATCGTACGACTGGACCATGCATATGGTTCAATCGTACGACTGGACCATACTTATGGTTCAGTCTTACGAATGTCCCAATCACATCTCTCAATCACACAACTGGTCCATTAGCATGGCTCAGTTGTACAACTGAGTCTCATTCGCATATTCTCCTGCGAATGACCTAGTTTCATGTGTTTACAATATATCAGGTGTATTACATTAAGCCTAGACTATTCATCAAGCGACGGACACACTATATATGACAATATATGCTCCAACAGTTAGTACATTATGATCCAAGTCAGGTCATACCCAATAACAAGCTTAGAAAACATAAATAAAAATTTAATTGATGATATGATCATACAATTAAATAATTACACCAATTTAAAAAATGGGTTTTCTAAATAAATTGTATATGAGATGGAACAACTTATAAGGATATTTTGTTCATGTTGTAATGTTATTTAAGTTGGTTAAATAACATCAAATAATAATAGAGTGTATGAGTTATATAATTAAAAGGTTAATTACATAACTTATAAAATAACTAGTTAACAATTAAAAGATAAAAAAATGGGGGAAACCCTATTTTGAACCATTTTCGGCCGCCCCTTGTGGGTGTGGTTGGTTCTTTTGGTTGTCTTGGATAGGCACTCTTAACTAGTCCCACACTCCACCTCTCACTCTCTCTTACATGCAAAGACCAAAAGGGGACAAAACTCTCTCCACACTTAAAGATACTCACGGTTGGAAAAGGATTTTCAGCAGCTTCTTGGGTTGTTTTTGGTGTTCAAATCCTAGCAACTAAGGTGTTTGCTTGATGCTTGTGGGTATGGAAGCTTGAGGACACCTTCCTTGGTGTTTTGGTCGTTCAAGAACTTCATCCCCTTCCTCAAATATCACGGTTTTGACAGCTCTTGAAAGGTAGTTTCATGAGTTTGTTTTGATTGTTTTTTTCTTGCTTGATAGCTAGTTCTTTCACATATATTTGATCCTTGGTTCTTGGGTTTGTTGATGATAAATAATATGATTTAAATTTCAGTTTATAAAACATATTATTAAACTTTGATTCCGCTGTGTTTTCATGTGTAAGAGGTTAAACAACTTTGATAATGTGTCCAACAAACCTAACAATGGAATCTAGAGCCGAATATGTGGAAAACTAGCTTCTAAAGTCCTTGTAAAATTGGTTTTATGGGACTTAAACAAGCTAATACGGGCTGTTTTGTAATGATATAATGAATCTCCAATCTTTCAAGGTTATATATTTTATGCTTATGATTAAATCTTGAAAGATAGATGCCAAATGGTTGATTATTGTGTTTGGACAAAAACCCTAAATTCTAGGTTTATGTTGGCCGAAAATTTTGGGGTTAAATGGGGATTTATTTTGGTTCTTGAATGTTGTTTTATATTGGTGCATAACCTAGCCTTGACCTTGTGTTGTTTTAGTTTTGGATGAATGTTTGGTTTTGGTTATGCACTTGTGATTGTATGATTATGCTTGTTTGGTTGTTTGTTTTATGATTGTTGTTTGATATATGGATATGCAAGACAAACTAATTAACAAACAAAACAAGCTGAAAATTTATGATTCCTTATCATTAAGTGACTAATAAAAGGTTATTAAAAGGATTAATGATTTTTGTAAGGAATACATGTTAAGGCTGATGCAACTCAAACACTTCAAGTCTCTTGCATGTTGCACAAGTACATTGAAGAAGAATGCTTCGGAAGTTTCACACTTACAACAAAAATATTCTAAGTGTGAAATCTTCGGAAGCCAACACTTGAAGACAGATTTCTTTCAAAGACTTTTAGTGTACATTCTTTATCTGATGTACTTTACATAAAGTTGGACCCCCTTTCCGTTGCAACTCTGTAAAGTCACCAACATGCATAAGTTGGTGAAAAGGTCCATGCTTTTAGTAACTGTACATTGAGGTCTTGAGTCTGTAACTTTCTACTTCATGTACTTTATCCTTTTTGTAATATATTAGGATGTGAGCTATGGAATGTCATAGTCAAAAGGAAATCTGCCTTTTGACTCTACAATTGATTTTATGTTGTGTCTAGTCAATTGTATCCAGCTGGCCTTCAAAGTATGGCCGGTTGTAGGATGTAGTATATGTATCTCAAGTACTTATAACTTTCCTTTATGCTTTGTAACACTTGTAATAGAACTTAAGAAGGCAATATACTACAATCTTGAAAACCGTTTTCTTGTGTCTTGCTATCTTGTTTTGTCTCTTACTTACTTGTGTTCTTAGTATCATCTATTGTGGTTAATCCAGTTTCATTGTTTGATTAGTCAAGTTAATCACTTATTTGTGTTGTTGTGTTGTAAGTGACCACCCTTCACCGGTCCTGCATTTGGTATCGAAGCATTCCAGGCTCTTAATATAAGATCTCACCATGTTTAGATCCCTCACATACACAACTACTTAACTTTTCAAATGGCAGCCATTTCCAAAACTGATATGGAAACTAGAACCATGAACAAGTCCTCACTGATCACTCTTGATGACTTTGACACCTGGTGCCAAAGGATAGAAGGTTTCATCAGGTCTCTAGATTCAAGAATGTGAGAGTATGTTGAGAATGGACCTTACATACCAAGCACCCCATCTGCTATTGGTGGTGGTATGATCCCCAAGGTTGTGGTAACTACTCTGATGAAGATAGAAAGAGAGTAGAGATTGACCAGAAAGCCATGACAGCCCTTCAGACTGCTCTTCCTAACTCTGTATACAGAGATTTTAAGAAATGCAAAACATCTAAGCAACTATGGAATGCATTGAAACTAATGTATAAAGGTTCCTCTGAAGCCAAGGAGAACAAGAAGGATCTCCTGAAGCAGCAGTTTGAAAATTTCACCTTCAAAACAGGTGAAACCATGACTCAGCAATATTTCAAGTATGTTGAGATTGTGGATACCCTAGTGGATGGAGGAGTTGCTCTTGAGAATAAAGACATTGTATGAAAGTTCATCTCCTCACTTCCTAGGCAATGGACACACTACTGTGTGGTTATCAAGAGAACTGAGAACCTAAAAACTCTTACTCTAACAAAGTTGTATAGGATTCTTAGTGGCTACCAGATGGAGATGAACATGCAAGGTTCATATGGAAACTCCAACAATCAAATGGGTTCAGCCCTTCATGTGGTTGAAAGGGATAGAATAGAACTCAAACATCATCTCATATGCTACCCTGACAACTCACAAAAGGGTCCTTTCATCACCTTCCCTGAGACACCAAGGGAGAACTACACTCAAGGAAGCCCATTCCAAGAGACAAGTTCTTCTTAAGCATTTGTGTCTTCTGGTGAAAGTTGTGGCAACTCTCTTTTCACCCTTGAAGACCTGGACTGTATCTGTTAGGGATCGTGTACTTGAACGAAATACTAACTGATTAACATGTATACCGAATCAAATAGTGCGGAATTCTATTTGATTGGCGATCCAATCAGTGAGAATGCACGTAGAAACAATTATGTATTGAATCTAACGTTAAGAACCAATTAGGAATCGATCTACTACGATCTATGAACTTGGAGTATGATCTTAGAGGTCTTTGGACGGCTAGGGTACGTCTGGAGTCAAAGTGTGTTCAATGCTTAAGTTTTTCCACGAATTAGGTGGTATTTATAGGTTTAGGTTTCTCATTCGGGCGACTGGACCATTAGCATGGTTCAGTCGTGCGATATAGCCATGCGGTTGATCCATCCGCATGACTAAGTGTTCAGTCGTGCGACTCAGTCATTCGCATGAAGTTGTTCTGGCATATGGACCATTTAGGCGCATGGACACTTAGTCGCATGGCCATTCGGGCGCATGACCACTATTGGGTTGCATGGTCCATTCGGACGCATGACCATTGTTGGGGCGCATGGTCCATTCGGACGCATGACAACTTCATCTTACTAAGTTTGAACGTATTCAATATTATTACATTATTTATACTAGTTCAAACAACCACAAACCTATATAATCAGTTCAATATGCGTTAAACAACTCATTAATGAAATATTACACATTATAATCACAACCAAACATTTACATTTCATTAAGTACCCCAAGTATTACATAAGGGTAAGACATTAAAGACATATTACATTAAGTTCATAAAGTAGGGATACATGTACCTACAAACTCCCCTTTGGACCTAGTTCCATCTAATGTCTTACCATCTTCATAACCTCTTCATACTTCTTGTACTTCTCTTCTCTTGTGACGCCTGCGTGTATCTCAAAAGCAAAGCAGAGTCGTATCACGTTCTGGAATTGTAGAGCTTGTACAATATCTTGAGAGTCATAGAATAGTGGCCACTTGTTTAATGTATAAACATCATCTGCAAACAAGTTTGTAAGCCACATAGGGTCAAACACCCTGATGGTTTCCATTACACCATTCTTGTTCAAGACTATGACTGCCTCTCCTGTCCTCCAATCATAGTACCACCATTTGAAGTGAGGAGTGAAGTCCTGTGGCATCTCCCGTAGAGGGATCTTTGACATTGTTCGCGGTGGACTCCACTTCAGCACTATCTTCGCTTTTCCAGTAATGGGATCAACCTCAGACCGTCTAAGATACCTCATTGGCTGTTGAGGTTTGAAGTTGACCCATCTGGTGTGGTACTCTCTTTTAAGAGCTACTTCAAACCATCCAGACATCTTGCGTGGATCAGCGTATAGCAATTTCACCTTCGCTAACTGGTTCAGCTCAAATCCGGGAAGAGTCTTCAGGTCATGAGGAAACCTGAAGTACTCGATCCCTTTCTCATGTTTAACTGCATAAACGTTGAGATCTTCGAAATATGCCCATGCGATGATTTTTCCTGACACCTTATGATGTTTCTACACTTTGTACAGCTTGGTGTGGACAGTCGACTTTGAAGCTCTACGTTGGGTTCTTATCTCTTCAAAGCATGCAGCCCACTCTGCCTTTCTGATATTAACTTTAGCATCCGAGGCTTGGGCCTTATCTTCAGTCTTGTCAGACTCTTCTTCTATTCTATCCAGAGTTTTAAAAGTTTCACTGACAAGGTTGTCGCCCAGATTGGGAACGACATTACCTTTAATGTCAGTGTACTCCGGATAGTGTTGGTCTGTGACATCTTCTATCTCGATCTCATCAATGTCGTTGAGCTCATCGTCACTTTCAACTTGACTGTTGGAGCATCCTTGACAATTTCATCAGGATTTAGCTTGAACATTTCAGCAATTTGCTCATCAGTGAGATTGTGAATCATCTCTCCTTCTTCAGGAGTGTACATCACTGATCTCCTGACTATTCCCTGCAGATCAAGAATCATCGTGAGCTGAGTCTTGATCTGTTGGAGGGGAGCAACATCATGTTCATCCCTCTGAAAGTTTGGATCTGCTTGATTTATACATGTAACACAACAATCATTAGTTAATAATCAAGACAGAAATATCAACATTAAATATAAACATTCATTACATTAATGTGATACAAGATTCAAATACATATGATTTAAATAACAAAAACATCTAAGTATTACTCTTGTCTTGGATCATATGCTCCTCTGCTGACGGGGCGGATGTGGAGGCACCTTGATCTTGTGCTTTCTTCGTCCTCCTTTCACTTGCAGATGTGGCACCCGCAGCAGATGTGTCATCTTCATCATCATCCATATCATCATCACCAACATCAGTATCATCCTTAATGGCATCACCATCATCATCATCATCACTGTCATCATCACCATCATCTCCATCTCTTTCCTTGATCTTTAAGAGCTCGTCCTTTGATCCCCTGAGCCGCAGCATGATGGTCTTGTTGGTTGTCTCTAACTCCTCTATCCTTTTCGCTACTTTGGCATGCTGCTCCTAGAGGTTGGGACATCTTTACGCGCTGTGCATCCATCAGCTGGGCCTGCTGCTCTATCTGCTATGCCTGCTGAGATATCTGCATAGATTGAGCAGCAGTAAGGTCTACTAGCTCTCGAATCTGAGTAGTCTTCTCGTCATCGGCAGCCAACAGCTTCAGCACCATATGATTAAGTGTTGAGAGTTGTTCCTCTACCCCACTAGGAGGTAGAGAGGATCCAGATGGGTAGGAAGGGTATGACGATGGAACGGCATGGTGGCTAGTGGTAGTGGTGGTAGTAGTGGTGAAGATTGGTGGTGGTATAGATGAAGGTGGTGGTGGAGTGGGTATGGTAGATGGGATAGTAGTAGTGGTGGTAGTAAGTGGATGAGTGGATGTAGGTGGAGTGAGGGTAGTAGGTGGAGTGGTGGAAGTGGTGGTAGAAGTGGTGGTGGTTATGAAGATCGTCCTTCTCTTCTTCTTCTTCAATCCGTGGGGCTGAGCCATCCTTTTCTTCCTTGATCCCTTCGATGTGGATGCTCCCCCTGGAACACTGCTTGGCTGATCAGGAGCATAAGTAGGATCAATGTCAGCCTCTCCCGATCCGCCAGGGCGTTCACTAACCGCCCGGAGCCCTCGCTCGGTGGCAACAACCTTGCTGCCCACCGTTCGAGTCAGAGGCTCCTCGTCCGACTCCTGTTCCTCATCAGGTTGGAAATCCTGATGGTACCCTGCAGCCTCTTTCTCCCCTTGGGTGGGTGCTGGAGATGCTATATCAGCAGTGGGGACCCTTGGTTAAGTGGGCCCAGCATCTCCACCATCACCGCTGTCATCGTCGTCGGAATCATCGTCCGGGAGCACCAGTTGCTCAACATCAGAATCACTGTTTGCATGGCGCCATTTACGCCTCGTCGGCGCCACGTAATCCTCCCGGGCCAGATGCCTGAACAGTCTCCTCACAGGGGGCTTAACCTGCTTCCCCCTATAAACCTTCATACGACCCAGTATGGTGTCGTCCATCACCTCAAGAACTACAGCGTCCTCTTTTTCCTTAGGCAAAGACGGTAGTTTCTGATCGATAATTATCTGGATGAATCAAGGGTACATGCAAAACCCCTCCTTCCCTTTCCCCTTAATGTTCTCCACCAGATAGGCGAAGATCATCTTGGAGAAGCTGAATGGGTGGTTCAGCACCAATGCTGCATAAGCGTTCTGAATCTGATCTGAGAGCTCGTCGAACCCTCCCTTCCGAGATGCTATACACTTCAGCAGCACATGGGCGAGGTACTTGAACTGGGGGCACAGGTTGCTCTTGTTGAGCACCCCTGCGTTGATGTCCCCAGAGTACTTAGCTCGCATGAAACATCCTCGAACAGTAAGGGGTGTAATCGGGTGGGACAGTCAGCATCATCCCTAAGCTCGAGAACTATCCGAAGATCATCCTCAGTGATCTCAATCGCCTCTCCAAATATCGAGCTCCTGATGCGATGGGGCTCTGAGGATCTGTCCACCACAGCGCTTTCCCAAAAAGCCTGTTGGACTAAGCGATAGGGAGTGCAAGGAGTCGAGATGGCAAGGAAGATCCTCGATCTCCGTAGAAAAGTAATAATGCCAAAGAAATCTGAAGCATTCCTCGAGGTCAGATCTAGATGAGCACAAATATTGTGCTTAGTGCTCATTGGCCAACGACTTGTCATCTGTGACACAATACAAATAAACATTAGTGTAAGTCAATGTGTAACAAGTTGAGTCATTTAACTAGACATCTTCTATTCTGTCGTGCGAATGAGCTGTGCGACTGAGAATGGTTATGCGGTTGGGCTCTTTCGTACGACTGAGCATGCGACTGGGTCAGTCGTATGCTATTCCATGCGGTTGAACCAGTTGTGTGACTGAGCTCATTCGCATGGGGCAGTTGTGTGATTTAGCCATACGCTCATCTTAGTCGTGCGATAGAGGTTCATCTGGTTGCCCATTCGCATGACAGACTGCTGTTACATTCAAATTTTGATTTTGAGCAAAATTTGATGTTAGACTTTGTAGTTTGGCTCATTAGACTCGCATATGTCCGATATAGCACCCAACAACCTTTAATTTTACATTGTACTTAGTTTAATTAGTTTCCTAGACAAACTAAGTTTCGGTTCTTGTTAGGGCTCAAATCGGTCATTTTAAGGTCTGAATCAAGGGATAGATGAGTGAATCACACCGCATTTTACCTGAATTTCAACTGGAAATCGTTAGAGTGCAATAAACAAGGTTCAAGGACAATCAAACAAAAATTTGGCAGAGTATAGGTAAGTCGTGCGATTTGGGGGCGATTTGGGAGTGATGATTGACTGCGATCGACTCCCCCTCTATTTATACTAGGGTTTACTTCAGTCGTACGACTGAGCCTAGTCGCATATTTGATTCGGGCGACTGAAGATCAGTCGTGCGATTGGCACAGTCGGTCACCTTCAGTCGTGCGACTATGTCATTCGGTCACTCTCATCCATGCGATT
>BJCM01159309.1:0-11640 GCA_018326385.1 Flaveria bidentis
TTCAGCTGATGTCTTCAGACTTTGTCTTCAGACTTTGTCTTCAGACTTTGTCTTCAGACTTTGTCTTCACGTCTTCAGACTTTGTCTTCAGACTTTGTCTTCAGACTTTGTCTTCAGACTTTGTCTTCAGCTGATGTAGACTTCTTTAGTTGTTATGATGTCTGTGGGACTTAAAGGTTTTTCTGATCTGGCTCATTGGTTCTTTTGGTCCAACAGGCACACTCCTTCAACCCTTTCTACACAATGAAATTGGTATTTATTTGCCTCAGCAATATCAAATGCCACTTGGCCCATTCGTAAGATTGGACCATGCCTATGGTTCAATCGTACGACTGGACCATACTGATGGTTTAGTCTAACGAATGGCCTAATAGTATCTCTCAGTCGCACGACGGGTCCATTAGCATGGCTCAGTCATACGACTAAGTCTCATTCGCATATGCTCCTGCGAATGACTCAGTTTTATTTGTTTACAACATATCAGGTGTATTACATTAAGCCTAGACTATTCGTCAAGCGACGGGCACGATATATATGACAAGATATGCTCCAACACTTATTTCTAAAGGTAAATGAATTTACTTACGAGAATAAGAATGTCTTCCGAATAAAGAAGTTTTCAAGCTTTAGAAGTAGTGAAGATATGCTTCCAAGACTAAAAACTATTCCGAAGATAAAACTTGAATTGAGGAAATTGCCTTCAGAAGATAATGAAGAGTTCTTCCAAGGGTAATTTTCTCTTCGAAAATACTCACACTTAGTCAATTGTGAAGAATAACTTTTTGTAATGGGGCTTAGATTGTATTTAACAAAAGACAAGACACATTTTAAAAAGGTTTTCAAATGAGATATATTAGTCAATGTTAATCATCCCAATAGCCGTAATGAGATACTTATATCTTTGTTTATCAAAGGCTATGGTGAACAAATCAGCATATTGTTCATTTGAGTTAACTTTGACTAATTTAATCAAGTTTTTCTCATTAATATCTCTAATGAAATGGTACCTGATATCAATGTGCTTTGTCTTGGAGTGCTTCACAGGATTTTCAGTGATGGAGAAGCACTATTGTTGTCAATATGGATAGGGGTGCTCATGAAGTAGAATCCATAGTCTAGCATTTGGTTTTGAATCCACACCAGTTGAGCACAAAAACTTGCTGCGACAATGTATTCAGCTTCAGCACTAGATGTAGAGACACATGATTGCTTCTTGCATTGCCATGAGATGATCCTTCCACCAAGAAATTGATATCCTCCTGATTTGGATTTCTTGTTAATGTTGCAACCATCATAATCACTATCTGAGTAGCCATAGAGATTGAAGTTGGAGTTTCTAGGATACCAGAGACCAAGCGTTGGTGTTCCTTTGAGGTATCTAAGAATTCTTTTGGTAACAACTAGATCAGACACCTTCGGAGCAGCCTGATATCTTGCACAAATGCATGTAGCAAACATGATATTAGGTCTACTTGTTGTGAAATACATGAGAGAACAGATGATTTCCCTATACTGATGTTGATCAGTATCCTCCCCCTCAGAGTCAGGACAAAGGTCATGGTTACTGGGTATGGGTGTCTTGGCTGGCTTACAATCCTTCTTATCATATCTTTCTAAGATATCAGAGACATACTTAGATTGATTGATAAAGAATCATTCCTTCATTTGCTTCACCTGAATTCCAAGGAAAAAGTCCATTATTCCAATGAAACTCATCTCAAAATTCTTCTTCATAATGCTCTCAAAGTCTTTATACATTTGGTCATTTGAAGAACCAAATATTATATCATCAACATACAAGCAATATGTGTTTCTCAGTGTAGATACATGATGTTCCTAGTTTATGTGCTTAAATGTAAAAGTCTTTCATTTCTTACACATGTGTAATGTAATTACTCAATGAAATATGATATGCGTTTGATGTTTATTTATCTTTGATTATTTCATACTATTATTCATGCTAATGGACCATACTTATGGACCATACGCTTAAATATATCATGCTTATGGACTAGTCGCATGACTGAACCAGGAGACCAGATCAGTAGTATGATTGACACATAAGTTTTACTAAGTCGCACGACTGAACCTTTAGTCGTGTGTATGAATCAACCGCATGATTCAGTCGCACAACTGAACCATGCTAATGGTTCAATCGTACGAATGGAAACTGCAAACCTATAAATACCACTTAATTTGTGAAAATAAAAAGACTTGGAGAGAGACTTCGAATATTCATAAACCCTAGCAGTCCAGAGCGTCCTAAACAACCTATCCAACTTCAAAGTTCAATCTTGATCGATTCCTACTCATTCTTAACGTTTAGTTCATTGTTATATCGATTGGGTTATCGTTCTCCCTGATTGGATCAGCAATCAAATAGGATTCCGCACTATGTGATATGGTTTCACGCAAAATCCGTTAGTACTCCGCACGTACACGATCCTAACAAGTGGTATGAGAGCCTTGTCTCGTGATTTTGCGTTGGATTCGATTAATTTTGGTGTAAAAAATCTACGTTTTAAATCAAAAGAGTCACCACCTTGCTTCAAAAGGCGTTTCAACATTTGCATGCATGAAAGTCTTAGTTTTTCATAATACGGCACATTAGGGTTCTTGGGAAACTCGAATTTTGTGTCAAAGTGTCAAAATATTCGATTTTACAAACACAGCAGCCTTCAGTCGCACGATTGGTCCATTCGTACTATTGAACTCAATCGTATACTCCATCCGCATGACTGAACTCAGTCGTATCCTTCATTCGCACGACTGAACAACTCCAGTCGTTTGATTCCAATCGTCTTGTTCATACGCACGACTGAGTCCAATCGCACGATTGAATTCATTCGCATCCTTCATTCACACGAGTGATCCATACTCATAGCCCATTCGCATGAGTGAAATTGTCCAATTCTAAAAGTACCAAGTTTAAAGCAATGGAAGATTAATTTGCTGCATTTACTGCCGGAAAGGACTCTCGCATCCAGAACCTTCTACTTCTGGAGAATGAGATTGGAAATCATAATAAACCACCAAAGCTGTTAACATTAGATGAATATCCATAGTGGAAACAACGGTTTGAAATCTATTTAAATGGAGTTGACCCAAATCTTTGGACATTCATTGAGACTGGTTATACGATACCAATCTGTGCTAATGGAGTCAAGTTGACTTTGGGAGGAATGAGTGAAGCTCAGTAGATCCTGTTCAATGCTGAAAAGAAAGTATATGCCTTGTTGACTCAGTCGATACCTAAGGACATCTTTCATCAGTTCTCTGAGAACAAGTAGGTTAAAAAGTTAAGGGAGGCATTGGAGATGAGATATGATGGAAACATAACTCTCAAAGCACTAAAGGATAAAGCTCTCAAAAAGGAATTTGATAATTTCTCTTCGATAAGGAATGAGAGCTTGGGTGATATTATTGTCAGATTCTATCATCTGATGAGTGAGTTGCACACTCATGCTATGACTACATCTATGGAAGATAAAGTTTCAAGCTTTGCTGATGGGTTGCCTGATAAATGGGATTCATTTATGTCTAATCTGAGACAAAACGACATTCTTGTGATGTTAGACATAAATGATTTCATCTTGAAGTTAAGGGAGGAAGAACCTGCGAATGAAATACAAGTCAAAGAAAGGATCCTATGTTCAGAATCCTTCACTTTACAACTCAGTTCCAACTCTAGCTATTTCAGGAGCACCGTTACAAATAACATTCGTGTCTAGTTCTTCTGCTCCATCCCAAGACAGTGCATGAGGAACCGAAACGTCAGGGTTATCTGGAACCTAATACATAGTTCCTGAAACAAATACTACAAAGTTGAAAACCGAGAATATTGGTAATGTCACAGTGGAAGTTGCCAAAGAGCAAATGGTTCTTCTAACGGTTGTTGTACAATCTTATGATGGTTTAGTTGATGGTAAGATTGGAAATTGTCATCTTGCAGATGAGCATTATGAGCAAGTTTATGAAAATGAGCTAGAAAGAATGGACATAATATGGGCCTTGGCTAGTGCTGTTAGAAGAGCAAAGAAGTTTGTCAAAAAGACGGGGCAGAATCTAGTTGCCACTAAAGATACGACTTTTGGTTTTGACAAAACCAAAGTCACATGCTTTAACTATGGTGAAAAGTGGCACTTTAAATGTGAATGTGTAAAGCCCAAGAAAACAGGTAATGGAAACCCATTTCCCACATTCAACCGTCAAGACAAACATATGATTGGAACTACTTCTTCAAGTAAAGAGACAAAGTCTTTGACTACTCAAGGTGATGAAGGGCAAGGGCAAGACTAGTCCTTCCGATTTGTTTCTTTGGGTGAATCAAATATTGCCTTTGTTGATGCATTGGATGATGGATTTGCTAGTGAAGGTGAGATCATAGCTGAGCAATCAATGTCAGATACCGAAGAAGCTGTGAGTGTTGTAAATCACTTGGTTGAGGAAGAGTTTAGAGCAACAAACTCAGAATCTCCAGTCATCGAAGAGTTTCATACAACTTTGATGGCTGATTCGTCTGATTCCTCACAGGTAAGTTCTAATGACCAATTATTAGAAAAGCATGCTTGTACTGAATGTGACAAATTTAGGGAAAGAATTGATCTAAAATTTGCAAGGTTATTAGAACATAATGATAATTTAGTAAATGACTTATTACTATGCACTGAGGCCAATCATATTTTAAAACAAAATGAGTGCAGTTTCAAAGAAAAAATATAACTTTTGGGAAAACAACTAAGGGAAACCGAGGTTGTTGCATTAAATCAAGCAAGTGGCATCAAGTTTTATTTAAATTCTTTGGAAGAAACAAAAAAGGAAAAACCATTTTTAGAAGTCGAAGTTGAATCCTTAAAACAAAAACTGCACAGCTTGGCTAGTTATTCACATATAGTTCAAAACTTAGTGACATAACGAAACAATAGGGAAGGTCTGGGTTATAAAGTAGTTCTGCCACCACATGCAATCCTTTTGAACAATAAATGTAGACCAATCAATAATAACTCAGTAAAGGATCATGTGGTGTCCACTCCTCTAGTTAGTGATCCCGATTCTACGGCCAAACCTATGAAGAATAGAACTAAACAGAAGGAGTCTACTTTGAAATCAAAAGAAAAGATGCCTATTGAAAAATTGGATGATCAAATTGAAAAGGTTAATTTAATGTCAGGTTCTCACACGTCTACATCTGAACCCAAAATGACTAATCCAGTTAACCAAAAACACGTTACTCATCAAAGTCCAAATAAACTAAAAATTAAAGATGTTAAAAATGTTAAAACAATTAATTTTGTTAAAGAAGCTGAAACATCTAAAAGAGAAGTGAGAAAACCTAACCAGACACATCTCACACCCTTACCAAACTCAACCCCATATAAAAATTTTATTCAATCTATAGAAGGGAGATCATGCTATAGTTGTGGAAAACAAGGACATATCTATCCTAATTGTTCTTATTATCAGACGCCCAAAAAAAAATTAAACTTTATGATGCAAAACCAAGTTTATCTAAAATGAGATCTAATACTCCACCTAAGAGAATTAGTGAACCTAAAGTTCAAACTATAAGCCAGCCGTCTGTTTATCACAAACCGGCCTTACACAAAACTGGCTTATGAAAGATAAAATTAAGTAATTTTTCTGATAATGAGAACAAGAAGAAGAACAATGTGCCCTCATCCTCTGAAGGACAATGGGTTGAGTTCATGATGTGTGATTCCTCTAGGCCACCCAAGCCAGTTAAGGATTGGGTCCCAAACCTGAACTAATCAATTTCTTTGAATGTGCAGGGTGTCCGCTACAGCGCTATCACAAATACCTGGATTATTGATAGTGGGGTGTCCATGCAAATGACCAGGAATTCGTCTCTCCTTTTTAACATCAAACAAATTAAAGGGGGACACCTATCATTTGTTGGAAATAAAGGAGGTTGCATCACCGCTTAAGGCGAAGTGGGAAACAAGAAAGTGAAGTTTGAGAAGGTCAACTACGTTCAACAACTACAGAACAACTTGCTTTTAGTCTCCCAGATATGTGATAAAGGATTCAAAGTTGTGTTTGACAACAAGAAGTGCTACATGTTGAAGAAGGATCAACTTCAAGATATAATGATCTGTATGTCTTGGATCTATCAAAAGCCTTCACAACTGAGACCACTGCACAATGCTTCTTGTCAAAGGAAATAGAGAGGGATTCAGTCTCCTGGCATAGGAGAATGAGACACATTAATCCTAGGAGATGAATCATCTGGTACTGAATGATTTAGTGAATGGAGTAACTGTCAAGAATTTCCAGCTTTCAGATTTTTGCGTAGCATGTAAGAAAGGGAAACATAACAAGAAGTCTCACAAGGCAAAGAAAGTTAATTCTATCAATATTCCTCTCAAGCTTCTACACATGGATTTGTTTGGCCAGGTAAGCACAAAGAGTATAACCAGAGATCTATACTGCCTTGTAGTAACTAATGATTACTCAATATTTTCATGGGTGATGTTTCTGAAATCCAAATCAGAGACTTTTGAATCATTCAAACATCTAATAACTACTTGGGAATCATTCTACAAGCTGAAAGTAAGGCAGATTCGATCAGACAATGGAACAGAGTTCAAGAATCATTGGATTGAAGCATTCTGTAGAGAGAAATGAATTGTACATCAATTTACGTCTGCCTACACTCCACCTATAAATGGGGTTGCTGAAAGAAAGAATCCTTGATAGAGACGGCGAGAAAAATTTTAGCCGAGTCTAAACTGCCTATTTAATTTTGGAACGAGGCAGTGGCGAATGCATGCTACACTCTCAATCGAGTGTTGATGGTCAAACGTCATGGTAAAACATGTTATGAACTGCTCCAGCGACGTAAACCAAACTTAGAGTATCTCTAACCATTTGGTGCATCATGCATGTTGTTAAAGAAAACTCAGACTAGGAAGTTTAGTGAGAAGGCTGAGAAGGTATCTTTCTTGGATATAGTATTCCAGACAAGAGAGTTTATAACAACTCAATGGGTAAGGTAGAAGTGTGGTGCAATGTTGATGTTCAAAGATACACCACCCCCTTGCTGGAAAGGACCTTCCTTCTTCTTTGACTATGATGGATTTTTTAAGTCCTTCAACCTACCTCCCACTCATCGATGAGTTATCTGCTACAATGATGTACGATGTTCTGAACACTCCTCCACAAGACTCGACACCATCGGTTCCATTAGAGGACTCTTCTAGTCGTTCAGGGAAGAGCTTGAAGTAAGTGACTCCTCCTCTGATGTTGAAGCAGTTTAGACTAAAAATGTGGACCAAGAGGACCAGGTTCTCAGTAATGAAAGTACACAAGCATAAGATCTTGATGCCTCTGACACTTCTGAACCTCATACTCCAACAACTACAGATACTGATCCTGGGCTTCAAAATCTGGATCCTGAAGTAGTTGTTCCCACCACTCCCGGATCTCAAATAAAATCCCCTGGAAAACATCATTAGGGATGTTCTATCGGGAGTGCAGACACGAAATCAGCTATACTCAGTTGATTATGCCTCACTCATGGAAAAAGGATATCTTCACGATGGTGCTTATCGATATTTTGTGTCTCAATTTGAGCCAAAATATGTAAGTGAAGCCTTAATCGATGAGGCATGGGTTAGTGCTATGCAAGAAGAACTCCTACAGTTCAAGAAGTTAGGAGTATGGACCCTTCTGGATAGACCAAAAGGTGCTAAGGTGATTGGCACTAAATGGGTGCTGAAGTGTAAGAAAGATGACCAAGGGGGGTTATAATTAAGAATAATTCTCGGCTTGTGGTTCAAGGGTTTAGATAAGTCGAAGGCATTGACTACTATGAAGTGTTTGCACCTGTGGCACGGATGGAAGCAATTCGTATCTTTCTAGCCTATGCATCCTACAAGAAGATTAAAGTTTATGAATTAAATGTAAAA
This sequence comes from Flaveria bidentis, assembly GCA_018326385.1. NCBI lineage: Eukaryota > Viridiplantae > Streptophyta > Magnoliopsida > Asterales > Asteraceae > Flaveria > Flaveria bidentis. Next base: position 7,929 of record BJCM01159309.1, read on the forward strand.
AGTGCATTCCTTCATGGTGAAATCCGTGAAACAGTCTACGTCAGTCAACCCGAAGGATTTGAGGATCCTTATCACCGGGATAGAGTTTATAAACTGGACAAGTCTCTTTACAGGCTCCATCAAGCCCCAAGAGCCTGGTATGAGAAACTCTCAACTCATCTTGTGAAACATGGTTTTCATAGAGTGGTTATTGACTGCATGTTATTCATCAAAGAAAAGGATGGTGATTTACTATTGGTACATATATATGTGGATGACATAATCTTCGGTTCCAAAAATGAAGAATTATGTAAAGAATTCGAATCTGTAATGAAAGCAGGGTTTGAGATGAGTGCCTTAGGGGAGATGAAGTTCTTTCTTGGATTATAGGTGGATCAGACACCAAAAGGAATCTTCCTACATCTGTCCAAATATGTAGGAGATATCCTCAGTCGATTCGACATGGAGAATGCTACGAATGCTAGAACTCCATTTGCCATGAACCATGACGTGGCACCCGACGAAAATGGTGATCTGGTTGATGGCACCATGTACAGAGGAATGATTGCATCTCTAATGTACCTCACAGCCTTTCGTCCTGATATTATGTACGTCTTTGTTTAGATACCAGGCAAAACCAAAGTAAATAATCTCATAGTAGTTAAAAGGATTTTTCATTATCTGAAGGGTACTCCAACACTCGGGTTGTGGTATCCTCATGATGATGACTTTGAGCTTACAGCGTATAGTGAATCGGACTATGGTGGTTGCAAGATGAATTATAAGTCAACATCAGCGGGATGTCAGTTCTTTGGTAGACGGTTAGTCACCTGGCAGTGTAAGAAGCACACATCAGTTGCTCTGTCAACATGTGAAGCTGATTATGTTGCTGCTGCAAGTTGCTGTTCACAAATCCTTTGGATTCAACAGCAAATGCGCGACTATGGTTTGCAATTTTCTAACACCCCTATCTTTGTTGACAATTTTTCTGCAATTGCTGTCACCAAATATCCGGTCCAACGCCCGAAAATAAAACACATCGGTATTAAATATCACTTTATGCGTGACTGTTTTGAAAAGCAATTAATCGATGTTGTTAAAATTAATACAGATTTTCAATGCGCCGACCTCTACACAAAAGCATTTGACAAACCTTGTTTTTATATCTTTTAGAGGTTAATGGTGTGAAAAAGAAAAGTGATGTGATTCAAAAAGAAGAAAGTTCTTAATCCGACAAGTATTTTCTTAGTTTATTATTTATTTTATTTTATTTTATTTTCCTGTCTATTAAAATCCAAAAACACAAAAAGATTTTCAGTTGTAAAATTTTAGGGGGAAAATAGTTTAGTTTAGTATTTATTTAGTTGCAGTATTTATTTACATAAAAAAACAAGGGGGAGGGCAGATTAGTTGGAAGAAATGAATTCAAATATGTGATTTTGATTCAAAGTTTATGGAAAATGATAGTACACAGGGAACAAATTGTTTGGTACTTCAGAAGGATTTAAATGATAAAGATGCTAAATTCAAAGTACAAGTCTGAGCAGTCTAAGCACAATAAAAGAAAAATGATAGTAAAACTAGTCTGCTACTGAGGTAACATAGAGAAAGTAGACCTAGAGGTTGCAAGTTCATTATATGATGTGTCGGTAGATTCAACACAATAGATGAGTAAACTTCATTGGTGAATTAAATTCAAACTAATCTGTTCAACTTGCTGTGGGTTCACATCTTATCCCTGGTTAACACAATCAACGCAGTTCCAATAAGGAGTGACGAGCAAAATAAACGCCACAAATGTGTGCGGATGACCATCAAAATGAGCAAAGCACATGGAAAAACTGCTAAGTGCAATCAACCTAAAGACTAATGTTGTTGGTGCGTTATGTGCAAAAGAAAAATAAATGCTCTAACAAGAAGATAGGTTGTGTACCTCTCTGTTGTGCGGTGGCATTGACCTGAGGATAAACAGAACCTAAATATTCTAGAATTCATTGTTGTTTGCGCCTCTCTGCTGTGCGATGGCACTGACCTGAGGCTTGGCATCTCATTGAAAGCTCTTAGAATAGTTTCTTCTTGTCAAATACCTGTAGACCGCTCAAAAATCTCCTAAGGAATGTTGATTACCATATATCTGTGGGATCCACAAATGCTTGTTGAAATAATTAAATCTAACTCATCACCAATGTCAGTCAAAAATCTGTATATGGATTTAAGTGGACAAATATACTAACAATCATCGTGGCTGCAACTCTTGATAGTCATAATCATTGTGAGCATCTTATAGCTCTAGTATGATTTCCTGAAAGTGCTATTGACTCTCGAACAAAACAAGAATCTAACATCAAAGTGCATATTAAAAGGTCCCAAATGATTATGATATACCTGTATGATTCCATAATGAATCTTTCCAGAAATGATCAAATTAACTTGAAGCTATTCTGCTCAGGAAAAAAAATCTGTTAGTTGTTTTCTAAAAGGTTTCAATCCATCTCAAACCTAAACCACAAAAATATCTCTTGTTTCCTTTTAATTTCAAGTTGCTTTTTGTTTTCAAGTCTTTTGTTGTGTAGATGTCGGACTATACAGCTAGATGAAATCTGTGAATAACTCACTAAAAGTGGTCACCTATGAGGTGACCAATTGGTTCTAAACTAAAAGGATCACGTTTGAGGTGATCAAATGATGTTAAATTAAGAGGATCATGTCTGAGGTGATCAAAGAATGTTCAATTAAAAGGATCATGTCTGAGATGATCATAGGTCATAATGTTATATATCAAAAGCTAAAATTTTAAGTGTTTGAAAGTGTATGAGGTCAAACTCATAAGTATGAGCCAATCGCATGATTGAATCATAAGGATGAGCCAATCACACGATTGAACCATAAGTATGAGCCAGGCACACGATTGGACCATGAGTATGAGACAACCATGCGATTGGATCACAAGACTGAACCAATCGTACAAATGGATGAAGGAGTATAAGCAAGCCGTACGACTGAACCCCAGTCGCACGAATGAAGCATATGTATGGGTCCAGTCGCACGACTAAAATTTAAAACAGTATAAATAAAGGGGTCAGTTAGTCGTAACCCTTACCACCCTTCAAAACTCTGCCATTTGTGAAACCGCCCATACACACACATACTCTGCCAAATTGTTGATCATTGTGATTACTCCCATTTGTGATACTAGCTGATTTCCTATTCATCTACATGTACTTTGCAACTGAAATCAGCCCAAATGACTAGATTAATCGAACCCTAAATGACCTAAACTGTTCAGATCAATAACTGGGACAATACCCTAAAAATAGACCACTTAAATGGACATAAAAGTTGATTTCAAGGACATTAAGTGCTATTTCGAGTTCCTGCGAATCTAACAAGTCTATACATGAAGTCTAATATAAAGTTTTGATGAAGATTCAGAATTAGAGTTGTGACATCCGGTAAATTTCCGTTATCCAACTCCGTTAGTTCCGTTAAGTCTTGCATACACGTGTCGTGAGCACACACTAGTTGTCGTTTAACGTTGGTGACTTAATAATAATTAATAATGTTAAATGGGCGATAATCTAATTGATAATGTGATTATGGTGTTAAGTTTATGTGTTTACATGTTTTATATATTAATTAAGAAAGTTTATCGCGTAACGTGGAAACGTGTTTATTTATTCGTATATCTTGTGTTTTTATAGAGATAAAATATATAATGAAAATTATTATTTTA
>BJCM01159317.1:0-21826 GCA_018326385.1 Flaveria bidentis
ATTCCCAATCCTTTTCAGGATTTTGAAAGGTCCACAAATCTTGGAACTAGTTTATCCTTCTTTCCAAAGCAAACAATACCTTTCTACAGTGAGAGCTTAGGAAGAACCATATCCCCAACTTGGAACTCCAATGACTTACGTCGTTTATCAACATAGCTCTTTTTAAGACTTCTTGCCACTTAAAGATTATTGCGAATTATAGAGACTTTATCGGTGATTTCTTGTATAAGTTCAGGATCAGTGATGAAGTTCTCACCAATGTTGGTCCAGCCTATCGGTGAACGACATTTAGGAACATAAAGTGCTTCGAATGGTGCCATCTTGATACTCGAGTGGTAACTATTGTTATACAAAAACTCCGCGAGCGGTAATGCATATCCCAATCACCACCAAGTTCAAGGACATAAAAGCATAGCAGATCCTCCAAGGTTTGGATGGTTTGCTCCGTTTGAACATTCGTTTGAGGATGGTAAGCCGTGGTTAGATCCAATTGAGTACCTAAGAGTTCTTTCATAGACGACCAAAAGTGCGAAGTGAAACGAGCATCTCGGTCGGATATGATGGGCAAAGGTACCCCATGACAACTTACATTTTCATCAACGTATATACGAGCCAACTTTGATGTCTTGTAAGTGTCACGTATTGGTATGAAATGTGCCGACTTGGTCAATCGGTCAACGATCACCCATATGCTATCATGTCCATGGGAGGTTCGGGTAGCTTAGTTATGAAGTCCATGGATATATGTTCCTAATTCCACATAGGAATCTCGGGTTGTTCAAGTAATCCACTTGGATGTTGATGTTCGGCTTTAACCTTCGTACACGTGAGGCACTTAGCTATATAAGTCGCCATGTCTTTGTTCATTCCAGGCTACCAATATTGACCCCGCAGGTCCATTCACATCTTATTGGAGCCAGGATGAATAGAATAACGAGTTTGATGAGCTTCGTTCATTATAAAGGTACGAAGATTATCATAATTTAGAACCCAAATTCGATTCGCGAAATACATCAACCTATTGGGTTTTGTTTCCATTTGAGCTAGAAGGTTATGCTCCAATTTATCCTTAACTCTTCATTCTTGTTAAGCCGCTTGTTGAGCCTCTAGGATATTAGACTCGATGTCACTTTCTATCCTTAAGTTTTGTAGCGGTACGGTAGTCTCGTTGACATCTAAACGAATCTCGGTATCAAACTCTCCCAAAGTGCCAAACCATTGACTTCGATCTCAAATCTCTTAAAACAAGACCGTCTTGTTATGTATCTTTCTATTTAGTGCATCAGCCACAATGTTGGCTTTACCACGATGGTAACGCATGTCACAATCGTAATCATTAATTAACTCCACACAGTGATGTTGTCTCATATTAAGATCTTTTTTATTAAAAACATGTTGAAGGCTTTTGTGATCGGTGTAGACAATGCATTGTGTACCATAAAGGTAATGTCTCCAAATCTTCAAAGCAAAGACCATAATGCCAAGTTTGAGATCATGTGTCATGTAATTCACCTTATGGACTTTCAATTGTCTTGATGTATAGGCTACGACCTTACCACATTGCATGAGAACACAACCAAGACCTTGTTTAGATGCATCACAATCCATGGTGAAATCATCGTTTCCATCGGGTAGGGTCAAGATTGGAGCATTGCATAACTTGTGCTTTAACGCTTCAAAAGCTTCTTCTTGCTCGGACCCCATTTGAATGGTTTATTCTTTTATGTCAAAGAAGTAAGCGGCTTCGCAATCCTCAAAAAGTTGGCAACGAATCACTGGTAATAACCAGCAAGACCATGAAAAGAACGAACTTCGGTTGGAGTTGTAGGAATGCACCAATTCTTCACATCTTCCACCTTTGCAAGGTCAACGTGAATTTCTTGGCTATTCACCACATGTCCTAGAAATTGAACTTTCTCAAGCCAAAATTCACACTTCGAGAACTTCACGTACAATTGTTCTTTCTTCAACAACTCACGAACTAGTCGCAGATGAAGTGCATGATCGGTGTTGGACTTGGAATAGGTAAGTATGTCATCAATGAAGATGATCACCAACTTTTCTAGATATGGATTGCATACTCGATTCATGAGATCCATGAAGATAGCAGTAGCATTTGTTAAACCAAAAGGCATAACCATGAACTCATAATGCCCATAACGAGTACGGAACGCAGTCATTGGGATATTATCGTTGTGGACTCGTAATTAATGATAACCAGAATGTAAATCAATCTTCGAGAATATTGGCAGCTCCTTGAAGTTGGTCAAAGAAAATCATCGATACAAGGAAGAGGGTAACCGTTCTTGATGGTAAGCTTGTTAAGATCACAATAATTGATGCACATATGAAACAAACCATCTTTCTTCTTCACGAACAGAACAGGTGCACCCCAAGGTGAAAGACTAGGATGAATATAACCCTTATCGGATAGTTCTTGAAGCTGACTGGCTAGCTCTTGCATTTCCGATGGTGCCGGTCGATATGGTGACTTAACCACGGGAATATGGATAGAAAGGAAAATAATTTAAACAAAGATAAATCAAGAGTTGTAAGGCACATGGAATGGTTCCATTTGGTAACACATTACCACTTAGATACGTTGACACGTCAAGATAAATTGAGCCATTTGCTTTAGAAGCTTGTGTATGTCGGCCATAGTTTATCACTCATCCTAGAAATCTCCAGGTAAGCATAACTAGTCCCGTAGGATTTATGCGAAATTCTTACCTTAGCCCGAAGGCTTTTTTTCAGGAATATTAGAATACAGGTGTCTATGTGTCACACAAATTTCTTAGGTTCATGTAATTAAAACCTTGATGAGGTTTTCGTAGATTAGACATAGAGTCTAAGGAATTAAATCCACGATAATAAGTGTACGATCCCACGTGTCGTCGAGAATAAGTTTAGGATGTTTCATTTGTCAAGGAGAATCAAAGAGTCACAAGACAATCCTATGCTAAGGCATCAAGTTGCACATAAGAAGACATAGCATTATGTTGCATGCAAACAATATATTTTTACAAGAATATGAATATCATTCTATAAGGTTCATGTATAAGCTATAGTCTAGGTCATCATTTCTAATAACCTAAATCCCTATAGTTATGGGCTCTGATATCAATCTGTCACAACCCAACCTTGATGGTAGAATCGTCGAGATGTGAAAGTTAAGATTGTTCACAACTACATAACACTATCTTTAAATGAAAATATTATTATTATAAGTTTCAAAAGTAAATACAACCATAAGTCTTAACATGAAACAAATCAAAACATAACAAAATAATCCAACCTTTTTATTCTTTAATCTAGGTCAAAATCTTAGTTTTATGCAAACTTCAAGAGATGACTTCAAACAAGGGCATTTCCAGAAACATATTAAAAATAAAAGGTCAACTATGAAGTTGGTGAGTTTCCAACGGTTTAATATACATAATATATCGAAAGATTACAAGTAGCAATTCATGGTCAAAGGTTATGAGTTATGCAAGTTTATAGAACACATATAGCTACAATCAAACAACGACAGATAACAAGTTTACACGTTTATACGATTGGCTAAGTGTACTTGGTTCCCATGATAATCAAGTCATACGTCATAAGGAGCCGGCAATACATCGGCTTTAGCACCAAATAGGCTTGTCAGGCCCATAGATCTATGACGTCACCAGGCTAGCAATAGTTAATGATTGTCAACATATAATGTATCTCATATAACACTCACAATAATTCAAATAACCATGACAAAAAGTAAATATGAATTACATGTGCGTTACAAGTATAAGTTGATAGGTTAATATGTTTCATCCCAAAAGGTGTGAAATAAAGTAAAAATGTGGCATGGAAAACTCTCGTGATTGAGGTTGTGAAGATTCTGCTGGGTCTTATGGAGGCATAAAAGGTGCTGCTTGAGTTGGATCCAAAATAGCCTTGATCATGTTGACAAATTCTATTTCTTCTGACATCCTTTTCCTGCTCAGCACATGGATCTTCATTTTGCTCATATTGTAGATGGCTTCTAGTGGCAATTTCTTACGGGAAATAGGTTCCCAAATAGAAACTGTAGACAACCCATCTCTGTGAATTAATGAGATTCCATCCACATCAACCTCCAACTTAACAATTATCATATTCAATTTAATTGTTCAAAATACTAAAGATAGAATATAAAATAAAGAAGAAAGTATAATTTGCCCACAAGTTTTATAAATAACAACAATAGTTCTTACAAGAACATAACGACGTTAACTTTTATTTTAACAAAAAAAAAGATGTTACAACTCATTTCTCCCCTAATTTTTGTAGGAAGTCTATTAGCAACATACATGCCATTTTTAATTAATGATTAAATTTATAATTCATAATATAAAATAAAATAAACCATTAACTTTTTTGTTTCGTGATCATATTTATATAAAATATTTTTAAAGAATGCATTTTTTGTTAAAACTAGTTTTTCTTATTATATCTTTAAAACTACTTAAAACTATTTTCAAAAAATACATATTGTTAAAAGAATAAAAAACCCAAATGTGCCTACTTTTGTGTGAAATTGAAACAATATTATAGTGAAAAAAATCAACTTCTATATGTAAAAATACAATTTAAAATTAAGTCTGAGTGAATTAAACTAAACCTAATTTTTTTAAAACAACTTTATGTTCTTTGTTACGACCTATGAACCAAATGGTTTTACAATTTAATTAACCTATGTACTTGACTATTTTTAAATAATATCATTTTAAAGTGAAATAAATTTAATCAATAACATTATATTGAGAAGATAAAGCATTTCCTTAAACACCTATTATGATAATAAATATTCTATACACTATTTAAGGGGAAAATCACTTTGTTATTATAGTAATAACTAATTTTATTTAAATGAATTATGACAATTAATAAGGATAAATACATTTTTAGGAGGGAAATTATAATATTGGAGGCCTAAGAACATGACACGTGACACTAAAAATATTGTTTTATTAATAAGTATAGATATATATTTCATTTTTTCAGTATTAATCTTCTAATATAATTCTCGTTAATTTATGTACATCATTAAATTTCATCGTTGAATATACATGCGGCATAGATTAAAAACGAATCGACATATTAAGGAAATAAATTTGGTAAAACATCGAGATTGACGAGTATTATCATCATATTTTTAAAGTTAGTTCTATAAAAAATTATAATATTATAAGATTTAAATATTAATAATAAACGTAATACATAGAAATTTGAATGCAATCCACATGAATTAGTGTAGAAAAATATGATCAGTGAAACGTTGAAACTATAAAACGTTAAGATTTACTAGTTTAACCTAAAATAATTTTGTACGTTCTTATCATCACTTTTTTAAATAATAATTATATAAAAACTTATTGTGTCATGTGACTTAAGTATCAATAATAAACTTAATATATAAAAATTAGAATACAAGTCATGTGAAGTTATTCAAATGCTTTTGTTAAAATTAGGTTGCTAGTTTTATAAAAATATTATTGTATCATATGATTTCTATGATCACATGGTTATGGAAACCGTCTAAATTACTTCATGTCGTATGCATTTTAATTTTTATATATTAAATTTATTATATTTGTTTGAATAATAATCAAAGTAACTCAATGACATATAAATCATACATTACAATCATTTTTTGTTAGTAACTCAATTGTGTTGGGTTTTTAGAATCAGAGGCAATATTAGAGAGCATGATTTAAAACTATGTTTTGGCGACTCTATATGACCAGAGCAAAGTTTCTCCTATTGTTAATTGAGCATCTCAAGTCCTAGAACATTAATTTCATAAATTTTAGTTAACAAACATTTAAAATCAAATCAATGCTTAAGCATGAAGAGACTTGTGAATCCAAGAATCGCCATCAGGAATTATCAATGTTAGTATGGAGTCAAGTTAATGTTTGAGGAATCAACATTAACCTTGTTTAATTGTTTTTAATAATTAAATATCAACTATAATGATTAATGATTAAGACGAACACAATGCGAAGAACACACTTAATAATCAAACAAAAAGATTTGATTGAAACGTATTTCATTAAAACATATTAATGATTAAAGATGAATAAATAATAAATGACTAATGACTACTTTGAATGTGTTGATGTTGATGTGATGGCAGCTAGGGTTTATGTTTGTGTGAGTTGATGTGATGTTTGGGTTTGCTATATTGATGCTTGATTGTTTGGTTTCGTGTGTTGTCTAGCCGTCCTTGATGTGAAACCTAGGATTCATATTTATAGATAATGAGGTTTTTGTTAAGGAAACATCGGATCTGTTGGAATTTGAAATTGTTTTTGTTAAGGAAACACCGGATCTCTTGGGATTCGCACAACTGACTTGTTGACTTGTTGAATGGTAACACTTGTATTATATAAATACAAGAGTTTGGATTCTGCAGAAACTTTGTCTTCCGCATGGAATTTACTCTTCCGTAGAAGTTTGCTCATCCGCAAGAGTTTGCTCATCGGTAGTCTTCATTTGAACTCTGATTCACTTGAACTTTAGTTGATTGTTCATCCACAGATGATCTTCGGATGTTTGATAGTTGTAAGAAACATATCTAAGGAAGAACAAAATGTTCATTCGTAGATGTTTCTTACACTTAGTCAATTTCAGTACTTGACAAAGTATTATGTTTGTACCTGCAATCATACACAGATCAATACACATATGAGTTAACCTATATACACAATCATACATTATAATAATGAATTACATTCATTTATTACAAATATTGATTAAAGTTCTAATCTTATACAAAATGATTTAGATCTATTGTTCCTAGATCTAACAATACTCTCCCTTAGGCTTAGATACTTCTAATCAGCTCTTCAAGACTGACAACTCTTTCATTCTTGTTGAAATAAGATACTACATTCTTTTGATCATCATACTTGTACTTGATCTCCATTCTGCATATATTTTTAAGTGTGTCAAAGCTCAATCCCAGAATGTATTCTTATGTTGTCAGAGTTTCGACAACACTTTGATTGCTGACTATTTCCAACTCATCTTGTTCTTACATTCTCAGCTCAGTTGCTTCCTTGATATCAACTCCTTTCAACATCCCAACCTCATATCATGATTTTGCATGCAGTTAGTCAATGACTTGTATGATATGTAAATATAAGCAGAGGTCATTTGAGCTTGATCATCTTTGAGTTTTGGGAAGAACTTATCATGTAGGTATGAAATGTAGCTTGGATGTAGAAGTTTGATTTCAAGTGGATCAAATAGCCTTATGTTTTTAGCTTTCTTCTTTTCTTCATTTCTCATTAGCACCAGTTCTTTAGTTTTCTCCACATATCCCACTCAGTTATGGGAAGAGTGTATTGATTCCCTTCAATGACTTTGATGGCTGCTATTTTTCTATTAGTGTATCTAACCCTCCTTAGGAATTCATCATCAACTAGATTAGAGGAGTTGGTGTTTGATCTTCTTTAACTTTTGAGTCTTTTCTTTTGTTCTTCATCTTCCCTTCTTGCTTCCTTGAAAACATCATCCTTGAACTTAGTTTTCAGCTTTTCTACCAACACAGAGAATTCTCTTCCTCTTGGGCTTATTGGGTAGTTGGAGATGATCAGGCTTTGAAGATCTTTAATGTCAACATTTGGCAACACCAAGATTTATTCAAGTAGATGGAATTATTCAACTTTTCCAGATTCTCTTTTGATAAGTGTACAATCCCACTCTGAATCATATTTCCAAGCTATAATCCTGTTTTCTTTAGCAGTAGAGGGGGTTGTGATATGATCAAACAACTGAATCAGAGAAGATTTTTCATTAGTAATCTCTCTCAGAGTTTTTCCCAGAGGCCACACTTTACCAGGGATAACTGCCCTAGGGTCTCTGATTAACTTATCCTTCCCTTTATGCTGATCTTTGATTCAACAATTATAGGATCAACATGGAGTTTGCTTTGTTGCTCAACAAAAAAATTTGGAGCTTTTGTCCTGAATCTCACTCTAGTTTCAAGCTAAACAACCATGACATGTTCCATCATCCTTCTTAACTCACCAACTGTTCTTCCCTTATGTTCATACCCTTTGTAGTTATGACCCTGTAACCAGCAGATCATGTTGTATTTGGAGAGCTTTGCTGTATCACAGTGACCTAACTTCTTGATTTTCTGAATTGATTGAAAGGTTGTGAATGTTTCATAGTTGCAATTTGGAATCATGAATCTAGCTAGCTCAAATTCCTTCAGAATGTTCTTCATCTCATTCATATTCAGACTTTCAACCAAGTCATAGGGGAACCAATGATTGATTAGGGTCATAAACATTAAAGATTCTAGCCTTTCTTCAAGTATGTCTTTAGTGGTCAGTAGGTCATCAGCCTTTGCTTCTTTCTGATCTTTGGAAGTTCATCCTTTGTGAGCTCATTCCATTCAGCATCATTCTCAGCTTCATCATGAGTTACTGGCTTTGATGTTGAAACATCCACTGAAGGAGTGTGCTCTGAAGATGTATGCCTTAACCTTTTAGGTGAATCTTCAACATTGATCACCTTTTTCTTTGTAGAAACCAAGTACTTTCTCTTCCTGGAATATAGAATAAGTTGTTTAGAAGTCTTAGCAGGTTCTTTTAGTTGTTTTGTTATAGGGGCAACATTTGATTCGAGGGAACTTATTTTCATCTTCAGCCCATCAATCTCTTCATCCTTTCTTTGCAGCTGAGCATATTGTTCTTGTAAAGTCTTATTAGCTTGGTTTCTCTCCAACACAAGCTTTTCTATTTTAGCCTTCTCATATGCAATTGACTCTTTTTATTCTTCAACAAGCTCAAGCAAAGCATCAATGACTTCATTGTTTTCTTGTATATTTTCTCTTAATCTTTTCATATTAGATTCCTTCTTCATAAGCTGATCATTTTTTTCATCACCCTTTTCAACACTTGAATTCTTTTTTTTCTATTGTTGGACTTAACAACAAGCTTGTTGTATTTAGCCACCAAATAGCTTTTTCTTACAAGGATGTCATCTTCACTTAACTCATCTTCTTGATAGGCAATTATATCCACATAGTTTTCTCCTTCTTTCATTTCTTGTTGTTGATTAGTAATCTCATCATTATGATCTTTAGTATGGGCTACACTTTCTGAGCTTGAGCATGGCTCTTCAGCTTGAATGGGTTTATCTTGATGTGGTTGTTGTTTTAGATTTATGCTGGGCACTAAAGGTTCAGTTTGATTAGAGGTAACTGGATTTTGAGAGTCGTAGTGTGAGAGTGGGAAATTAACTCAGTCTCACCGGTGTGAATTGAATTTAGAGACTGAGTGACAGTGATGGGTTCAGTATGCACACTCTCAAATAATTGATGAAGAAGTGGAGAGATTTGCTGAGTGTTTTGACCGGCTGGAGAGTGATGTTGAGGTGATTGATGATGTTGGTTAGGTGATATGGGAAGGGAGTTTTGACTAGCTGGAGAGTGATGTTGAGGTGATTGATGGGGTTGGTTGGGTGATATGGGTAGGGTGTTTTGACTGGCTGGAGAGTGATGTTAAGGTGATTGATGGGGTGAATGGGAGGCTTCCATAGAGTTACCAGTTGAACTTCCTTATGGTCTTCCTACACCAGTTCTTGTGTAATGTTGGCATTGGCATTGGCATCCACCACATGAGCAAACACGGGCATGTCTCCTCCTTCATACTTTCCATTGATCTTGTACAAAACTGATCTACCAAAATGTGCTTGCACAAACACATCTCCATCTCTTGCTATTCTAGGTATTTCACCATTGATGATTAGTTGCAGAAACCTTAGGAACATGAACATTTTGTCAGCCTTTTGCACTTTGATGTTGTAACACCCGGTTATTTATAAAAGACAAAGAAAGAAGAATAAAGTGAAGAAAAAGAAAGAAAATATATTTTACCCAAGTGGAATGGTAAAAAGTGTCCAAAAGGACAAAATGTTTGAAAAAGTGGGTGTAAAAGGTGATGGCCGCCCATCACCCTCTCTTCATCCATATCAATCATATTTTTAGAGAGAAAGCCAAAACGGCAGAAAGCATTCGGGTCTTTGAAGAACAAGAAGGAAAGGTTCGAATTTAGGCTAAGAATTCATGTGTTTATGATGTTCTTAACTAGTTTTATCCTCGGTTGTATGCTTATGTAGGTTTGTGTGTGTTTGGTGGGTTTTAGGTGTTTGAGCTCAATTTGCAAACCGGTTTGAATATGTCTTAACCAAAGAGCTACAAATGTGAGTTCTAGAACCCCACTTTTACTTGTTTTAACTGTTCTGGGGCTAGAAATGCATGAACGTACGTATTTTATAAAACAAGGGTTTCATACCCGTATGTCTGAATGTGTGTATGTTGCGGGTATGGTTTGATTTTGGACTATGTTCATGTTTGATGATGTTATGGTTGTGTTTCTAAGGCATAGAATGTAAGATTTAAGCTTAGAACATGATAGATGGCATTTGGGCACCGAATTATGTTGTTGAGTGTGCCCTAGGCTGCTCATGCGCCCAAACAGTAGTTCATATGCCTAAGTTTTAGAATAACTTCTTAAGTGTTCCAAATGCGGATGAGTAAAAGTCAATGCTGATGAGTAAAATTCAATGCCGAGAGTAAAAGTCAACGCAGATGAGTAAAGAGGAAATAAGGATAAGCATTGACAAATGCGGATGAGTAAAGAGGAAATGCGGATGAGCCTTGACAAATACGAATGAGTAAAAGTCAATGCAGATAAGTAAAAGTCAATGCGGATGAGTAAAAGTCAATGCGGATGGGTAAAAGTCAATGCGGATGGGTAAAAGTCAATGCGGATGAGTAAAAGTCAATGCAGATGAGTAAAGAGGAAATGGGGATGAGCATTGACAAATGGGGATGAGTAAAATAAATGCGGATGAACAAAAGTAAATGCAGATGAACAAATGCGGATGAACAAAAGTTAATCCGGATGAACAAAAAGAAATGAGGATGAACAAAAAGAAATGCAGATGAACAAAAAGAAATGCGGATGAACAAAAAGAAATGCGGATGAACAAAAAGAAATGCGAATGAAGATGTTATGATGTATGGGCTTTGACTTGGGAGGTTCTCGCGGGTTCATGTAAGCTGATTTTTGAGGTCATAGATGATGTGATGGGCATTGTATGATGATGTTATGATGTATGATTGATGCTTATGCATGACGGTATGTATGATGTATGTTATGTATGTATGATGCCCTGTATGATGATGTTGACTGTGTATGTTGATGTTCATTGCATTGTATATTTATTTTCCCATGGCTTTACGTTGAATGTTAATGAATGAAATGAAAGTATTATGTAACATAAAGTGGAAGATAATGAAAAGATGAACATAATGAAAGAATGCATGCATTAATGAATAAAGGGAAGTAAAGTAAGTCTTGCAAGCCTTGTATGTGGAAACACACCCAATGAAGGGTGTTAGCTCAACGGTGTGCGGGTTAGCTTCCCCAGAAGGATGCACACCGGGGTCCGTCTTTATGACCGACCATTTGTATAGAACCTTTGTCGCTTACCCTAGGTACTGTGGTCAGGCTGATGTGCGCTATGATGGGGGGTCTATGATAGACCTCGGCCCAGTATCCACTTTATGCATGATGGTGTGTATAGAACATGATAATGGTACACCTGAATTTACCCTAGGTACTGTGGCCAGGCTACCGTATGCCATGACGGGGGGTCTATGATAGACCTTGGCCCAATACCCGCTTTATGCATGACGGTGGGGTAAAGTTCATGGTTTTGGATGGAATGTAAAGAAGTAAAGATGAATGTATGAATGAAAGTAAGAAAGCATGAATGTATGAATGAAAGTAAGAAAGCATGAATGGATGAAAGTTATTGAATGAATGATGCAGATAATACTAATACTATCTATGTGTACGTATGATGTGTGACCACATGCAAAAGTAAAGAACGATTTTAATGAAAGTAAAGTATGTTTTACTTAAAACTAGAACTCATTCAGCAACGCAGATTTTTTATGCATTTTCCACTTGGTAGGTAAAGTTGCTGAGGATGGCACGGGGCAGCTACTTGGCCCTTTTGGATGGCATTCTTTTGTTTAATGTTTTGCATTGTAATATGAACAAATGAATTTGCGTGACGAATGTTGTATATTTTGCAAAACCATTTTTAATGAAAATGTTGTTTTTAGTGTTTCCGATGCAACGTTTATTTCAAGTTAATGTAATTATATGTTTTATGAGTGATGATTGGCTAGCTGTAAGCATCCCGGGAACAGGGCCTTACAAGTTGGACGGAAGGGGAAGGGATGCCAGTCTGAGTAGCTACATGCCATCAAGTATTTTCTTAATGTAAACCAGTATTACATGCGCATGTTATGTTGTTTATGTGCTGCTTGTAGATTTAGATACTGATGTAGTCTAGATAGGTAATACTCGGGGTATGAAGAGTAAAGTTAGTGGCTAATCACAACTGGCCACTATAATTATGGACTTACTATATTTGACATAAACTGAGTTATTCCCTTGAATGACTATGTTGGTGTTTAAATTTTTTAGTGTGTTAAAGGATGGCCATTGGTAGATCATCTAAAGCTTCACGTGGTAGAGGTCGTGGTGCTGAACCACAAGCTACGAGAGGAAGGCCTATAGCTGAAAAGGTGGTTCATGAAGAACCAAAGACCCCTCATCCGGAGGGCGGTGATAAGAGTGCTAACTTAAGGGCCTCGGTGAAGGAGGATGTAGTTAACGAGGTGCATCAGGTCATGCAGATGATCTTACCATTTTTGGTGACTGAAGTGATAAAAGCTATATGGGAGGGGGAGAGGAAGGAAAGGAGTAGACCTACGAGCGAAAGGAGACACCTCAAAATTGAAACAGTTCTCTCCGATGATGAAGAGGAGGAAGAAGAAGAGCCTGCGCCGGAGGCGGCATGAGGCTTTAACTACAAGGAATTTCAAAGGTGTAAGCCCCCTTTCTTTTGATGGTAATGGCACTGCTACTGCTGCTCACCGATGGGTGAGGGAAATGGAAGTTGTTCTGAATATCAACGAGTGCTGAGAAGACCAGAAGGTGAAATTTGTTGCCCACTCGTTTGTGGACTCGGCTTTGTGTTGGTGGGACAATATAGTCCAAGCCAAGGGTAGTCGGGAAATTAGGAGAATGAGATGGTTTGAGTTGAAAAAGTTGGTGATTGAGGAGTTCTGTCCTCACAGGGAAAAGGATAAGGTAGAAAGGGAATTCCTACAGTTGGAGGCGGGAACAATGACACATCAACAATACACCACCAAATTCAATGAAATGGCACGACTGGTGCCGGATCAAGTGACACCTTTGTCATGAATGATCAAGAGGTATATTCAGGGCTTGCCAGCGGACATCCGCAGGCACATGATCGCCGCCCGGCCGAGCACGTTTAGGTCGATGGTTGATTTGGCAGGGAGGTTGTATGATGAGAGAACTGTGGTGGTGGCCGAAGGTAGCAAGAAAGGTGGTGGTGACCAGAATTGGAGTGGGAAAAGGTTCGGTCGAGGTGGTGTCCCGCCGAGTAACAAGAAGGCACGGGTAGATGACCGCCGTGTGGTCACATCAGGTGCGGGGTCGAAGAAGTGTGGCAAATGTGGAAGGGAGCATAACGGAGAATGTAGGTTGGGATCAAACTTATGCTTCAAATGTGGGAGGACAGGGCACATAGCGAGGAACTATCGTGTGGTCAAATGTTTTAACTATGGTGGAGAGGGTCACATGAGTAGAGACTATAAGAAGCCGAGGGCTGAGGGTGTTGGGGTGAAGAACACTGGAGGAGAAGGACCAAGGGCGAGCGCCAGATCTTTTACGATGACACAGGAGGAGGCTAGGACAGACCCTGATGTTGTGTCAGGTACGTTTCTAGTAAACCAAACTTTAGCCTCTATGTTATTCGATTCTAGTGCTAGTAAAAGTTTTATTTCTGCTGCTTTTTGTGCTAAACTGCCTGTTAGTAGTAGGAGTATAGATGCGCCCTTTGATGTAGAAACTGCCATAGGTAAGTCTACTAGGATTTTTGAGATGATAGAAGGATGTGAGGTGGAATTAGAAGGTCACAAGTTTCCTGTTAGACCATTTATGATGACCTTAGGCGGGTTTAACGTAGTCCTGGGAATGGATTGGTTGACAGACTACGAGGCGAACATTGTGTGTTGCAAGAAGATGATTCGTATGACAGCGCCTGACGGGAGTTTGGTGACGGTTTATGGTGATCGAGTCACTACGATCCCGAAGGTGATTTTGATGGTGGTGGCAGGAAAGTGCATGAGGCGTGGATGTAGCGCCTACTTGGCCTACGTGAAGGATGTGGATACGCCAACATCACAACTGATCGACGTAACGGTGGTGTGTGAGTTTCCAGATGTATTTCCCGAAAACTTACCAGGAGTGCCACCAAACCGCGAGATCAAGTTTTAGATTGATCTGATACCGATGCCCAACCTGTTGCCAAGGCACCGTATCGGTTGGCTCTGACAAGATGAAAGAGTTGATGGAGCAATGGCAAGAGCTGCTTGATAAAGGGTTTATTAGACCAAGTATCTCTCTTTGGGGTGCTCCAGTCTTATTCGTGAAGAAGAAAGACGGTAGTATGAGGATGTGTATTGACTACCATGAGCTGAATAAGTTGACGATAAAGAACCAATACACCTTACCGAGAATTGATGATTTGTTTGATCAGCTTCAAGGTGCAAGTTGGTTCTCAAGGATAGATCTTCGATCAGGCTACCATCAGTTAAAGGTGAAAGAACATGATATCCCTAAAATAGCTTTCCGCATGCGTTATGGTCACTACGAGTTTCTCGTTATGTCATTTGGCCTGACCAACACGCCAGCTGCTTTTATGGATCTGATGAATCGAGTGTCTCGGTCGATGTTGGATAAATCAATGATTGTGCTTATCGATGATGTCTTGATTTATTCCAAGAGTGAGGAGGAGCATGCCGGTCACATTCGGGAGGTGTTGGAGACATTGAGAAGGGAGAAACTGTATCCTATTTTCTCCAAGTGCGCATTTTGGTTGCGCGAAGTTCAGTTTTTGGGTCATGTAGTGAATCCCGAGGGGATTATGGTGGATCCAGCAAAGGTGGAGGCGGTGATGCAATGGAAGTCTCTAAAGACGCCATCTGAGATTCGTAGTTTCTTGGTTTTGGCAGGCTATTACAGAAGATTCATTCAAGACTTCTCTAAGATCGCTTCTCCACTAACCATGTTGACCCGTAAGGATGTAAAGTTTGTATGGGGTCAAGCTTAAGAGAAGGCATTCGAGGAGTTAAAGGCGAGATTGACTCAAGCTCTTGTTTTTCATTACTCAATGGAAATGAAGATCTGGTGGTTTATTCTGATACTTCCTGCTTGGGTTTGGGGTGTGTGTTAATGCAGAGAGGAAAGGTTATAGCCTATGCATCCTGACAGTTGAAGGTTCATGAGGTCAATTATCCTACTCAAGACTTGGAGCTAGCAGTCGTGGTCTTTGCGTTAAAGATTTGGAGGCACTACCTTTACGGGATGAAGTGCACCATATTCACCGATCACAAGAGCCCAAAGTACTTCTTTGAGCAGAAAGATTTGAACATGAGGCAGAGGAGATGGTTAGAGCTTATAAAAGATTATGATTGCGAGATCCACTACCATCCGGGCAAAGCCAACATGGTGGCGGATGCCCTTAGCCGAAAAGAGAAACCCGAGCCGATTCGAGTGAAAGCTTACCAGTTGATCATGACCACTCATGTGATGAAGCAAGTCAAAGAGCTTGAAGATGAGGCATTGAAGGAAGATCATATTAACTCCAAAAGAATGAGAGGTCTGGTTTCGGAATCGGGTGAAAACACACTCGGTGTTAGAACCTGATTCTGACGGATGTGGATTCCTTGTTTTGTAGATCTATGCGTGAAGATTATGGATGAAGCTCACAAAACTCGGTACTTTATTCATCCCAGTGCTACAAAGATGTACCAAGACATGAAGAAAGATTATTGGTGGTCGGGTATGAAGCGTGATGTGGTGGAGTATGTCAGTAAATGCATTACTTGTTTACAAGTGAAGGCCACACACCAAAAGCCGTATGGGAAGATCCAACCATTCGATATACCGAAGTGGAAGTGGGAACATATCACCATGGATTTCATTATGAAGCTACTGCGTACTATGCAAGGGTATGATGCTATATGGGTGATAGTTGATCGTTTGACGAAGAGTGCTCACTTTCTACCGATCCGCGAGACATATTCATCCGAGAGGTTGGCTGATCTTTTCAATAAGGAGATTTTAACTCGTCATGGTGTGCCAGTGTCTATTGTGTCTAATCGTGACACCCGGTTTACATCTAAATTTTGGATGAAATACAACGATCGATCGGGATGAGGTTACATATTAGTACGACTTATCATCCTCAAACGTATGGTCAGTCGGAGAGGAAGATTCAGACGTTGGATGATATGCTTCAGACGTTGGAAGATATGCTTTGGGCATGCGTCATTGATTTTGGAGGAAGTTGGGATGACCACTTACCATTAGGTGAGTTCTAATATAACAATAGTTATCATGCTAGCATTGGTATGCCCCCTTATGAGATGCTATATGGTAGGAGATGTCGAACACCCGTGTGTTAGGGTAATATTGGTCAGAAAGAGTTAGGGAGCATCGAGGTAATCGAGGCTATGACTGAGAAGCTTGAAAGGATCAAGACCTTCATGAAGGCAGCCAAGGATAGACATAAGTCGTATGCTGATAAACGACATAGACCGATTGAGTTCCAAGTGGGTGCCAGGGTTATGTTGATAGTCTCACCCTGGAAGGGTATCATTCGGTTCAGAAAGCGGGGCAAGTTGAGCCCGAGATACATAGGGCCTTTTCGAATCATTGCTAGAGTAGGAGAGGTGGCCTATAGATTGGAGTTACTAGATGAGTTAAGTGGAATTCATTTGATATTCCATGTATCTCATCTGAGGAAATGTTTAGCAGACGAAGACATGGTTGTACCGCTGGAAGATATCGAGGTAGACGAACGGCTCAATTATATGGAGCAACCAGTGGCGATCATTGACCGTACAGAGAAGAGGTTAAGGAATAAAGTGGTTCCTCTTGTGCATGTATAGTGGAAGCACAGGAAGGGATCCGAGTCTACGTGGGAGACAGAGGAAGAGATGAGACAACATTACCCACAATTGTTTGGGGAATAATAGGTTTCAAGGATGAAACCTAAAAAAGAGGGGTGGACTTGTAACACCCAGTTATTTATAAAAGACAAAGAAAGAAGAATAAAGTGAAGAAAAAGAAATAAAATATATTTTACCCAAGTGGAAGGGTAAAAAGTGTCCAAAAGGACAAAATGTTTGAAAAAGTGGGTGTAAAAGGTGATGGTCGTCCATCACCCTATCTTCACCCATATCAATCGGATTTTCAGAGAGAGAAAGCGATAAAGGCTGAAAGCATTCGGATCTTTGAAGAAGAAGAAGGAAAGGTTCGAATTCAGGGTAAGAATTCATGTGTTTATGATGTTCTTAACTGGTTTTATCCTCGGTTGTATGCTTATGTGCGTTTGTGTGTGTTCGGTTGCGTGTGTTTGGTGGGTTTTAGGTGTTTGAGCTCAATTTGCAAACGGGTTTTAAGAAGTCTTACCAAATAGCTGCAAAGGTGAGTTCTAGAACCCCTCTTTTACATGTTTTAACTGTTTTGGGGCTGGAAATGCATGGACGTACGTTTTTATAAAACTAGGGTTTCATACCCGTATGTCTGAATGTGTGTATGTTGTAGGTATGGTTTGATTTTGGACTATGTTCATGTTTGATGATGTTATGGATGTGTTTCAAAGGCTTAGAATGTAAGAGTTAAGCTTAGAACATGATAGATGGTGTTTGGGAACCAAATTATGTTGTTAAGTGTGTCGTAGGCTGCTCATGCTCCCAAACAGTAGTTCATAAGCCTAAGTTTTAGAATAACTACTTAAGTGTTTCAAATGTGAATGAGTAAAAGTCAATGCGGATGAGTAAAGAGGAAATGCAGATGAGCATTGACAAATGCAGACGAGTAAAGAGGAAATGCGGATGAGCGTTGACAAATGCGGATGAGTAAAAGTCAATACGGATGAGAAAAAGTCAATGCGGATGAGTAAAAGTCAATGCGGATGAGTAAAGAGGAAATGCGGATGAGCATTGACAAATGCGGATGAGTAAAAGAAATGCGGATGAACAAATGTGGATGAACAAAAGTAAATGCGGATGAACAAAAGTTAATGCGGATGAACAAATGCGGATGAACAAAAGTTAATACGAATGAACAAAAAGAAATGCAGATGAACAAAAAGAAAGGCAGATGAAGAAAAAGAAATGCGGATGAACAAAAAGAAATGCAGATGAACATAAAGAACTGCGGATCAAGAAAAAGAATTGTGGATGAACAAAAAGAAATGCGGATGAACACTTAGAATATTTTCTGACTTTTTGGGAAAAAAGTGAAATATAGGCTTTGACTTGGGAGGCTCCCGAGGGTTCATGTAAGCTGACTTTTGAGGTCATAGATGTTGTGATGGGCATTGTATGATGATGTTATGATGTATGATTGATGCTTATACATGATGGTATGTATGATGTATGTTATGTATGTATGATGCCTTGTATGATGTATGTTATGTATGTATAATGCCCTGTATGATGATGTTGACTATGTATGTTGATGTTTCTTGCATTGTATGTTTATTTTCCCATGGCTTTACGTTGAATGTTAATGAATGAAATGAAAGTTTTATGTAATATAAAGTGGAAGATAATGAAAAGAGGAACATAATAAAAGAATGTATGCATTAATGAACAAAGGGAAGTAAAGTAAGTCTTGTGAGCCTTGTATGTGGAAACACGCCCAATAAAGGGTGTTAGTTTAACGGTGTGCGGGTTAGCTACCCCAGAAGGATGCACACTGGGGTCCGTCTTTATGACTGACCATTTGTATAGAACCTTTTTCGCTTACCCTAGGTACTGTGGTCAGGCTGCTGTGCGCCATGACGGGGGGTCTATGATAGACCTCGGCCCAGTATCCGCATTATGCATGACGGTGGGTATAGAACATGAGAATGGTACACCTGAATTTACCCTAGGTACTGTGGCCAGGCTGCTGTGCGCCATGACAGGCGGATCTATGATAGACCTCGGCCCAGTACCCGCTTTATGCATGACGGTGGGGTAAAGTTCATGTTTTTGGATGGAATGTAAAGAAGTAAAGATGAACGTATGAATAAAAGTAAGAAAACATGAATGAGTGAAAGATAATGATTGAATGATGAAGATATAAATGATATTATCTATTTGTACGTATGATGTGTGACCGCATGCTAAAGTAAAGAACGGTTTTAATGAAAGTAATGTATGTTTTACTTAAAACTAGAACTCACTTAGCAACGCTAACTTTTTATGCATTTTCCAGTTGGCAGGTAAAGTCGCCGAGGATGGCATGGGGCGGCTACTTGGCTCTTTTGGATGGCATTCTTTTGTTTAATGTTTTTGCATTGTAATGCGAACAAGTGAATTTGTGTAACGAATGTTGTATTATTTTGCAAAAGCATTTTTAATGAACATGTTGTTTTTAGTGTTTGTGCTACGACATTCATTTCAAGTTAATGTAATTATATGTTTTATGAGCGTTGATTGGCCAGTTGTAAGCGTCCCGGGAACGGGGCCTTACAGATGTCGTCACATAGACAATTGAAGATGTACTTGGAGTAGTTTTATGTTCTTCCCTCAAATATACCAATGATCCCAGAAGATATGTGCCTTAAAAATCTGTCAAGCCCAGATTTCCTATTAATGATGCACTTTAGGTAAGTGTGACATAGAAATCTGTATGGCTTGCATAGTCTTCCTTTCTTGATCTCCCCCTTTTCAAAGTCATCATCATATCCTATTAGGTAGAATATTTTCTCTATGTATTCATTTTCAAACACATCAAGGTGACCAGCTTCTGGTTCTCCCAACTCTAGAACCCTCCTTATGGTTTGTTCATCCATCCTCAGTCTTTGATTCTTCACTTCCGTCACAATAACTTCTCCATCTTCATCTATTCGTGCGGAGTTCCAAAAATCAATAATGTATGATTGATGTATCACCAGCACCGCTGAGAAGGCATAAAACAGCCTAGATCTTCTCAGAAAGCGGATGATGTCTTGACATCCTTCTGAAATAGGATCGTTAGGGTTTAAGAATGCACACACATTGTGCTCCATTGCAAATCGATTAGATATCTTCTGAACATACAAATAAAGAAGATTATGTTAGAATCAGCATTATAGACATGAGTATATGAACAATTTTAAGGATAACTATGAATCAAACAGTTCATTATTGATCATTACGACATGTTTTACCTTGAACACAATGATATGAGCTATGGATTATGTATTTGTTTGATGTTTTGACTCGTTGATTTTGAATCTTTGTGAAAGAGGGAAAAATGTTTGTTAATTGTGATTTTCTAGGTATGAAAATGTATTCTAAAAAAGTGAATAATGAATGGTTAAGTCAAGGACATCATTTATACTCTCTTAGACACATTAATTTTATTTATTTAATGATGTGGGACCCTCTATCCAATTTAACTTATCCATATTTTCTATTTCTTCCAGAGATCATCTACAGATTCCGTAGATCATTAAAAACTTCTGCTAATGAAGTATAACTTAAATTTTCATAGGTTACCAATCTACGAAATTAGATTATACTTTTTGGAGAATTGGTTCATCCGTAGTTTACCAATCTACGGATAGACAAGTTTTATTAAATTTCACACTATTGCTTCTACCGATGCTAAAGGCACTGTAGATTATGCTGAAGCTTGAAAATCATTGTAGCTTTTGTTGATGCTTGAAATGCACTATAGCTTCTACTGATGCTTGAGATGCACTGTTTGAAACTTATTTTATTGTATGGTCCTAGTCAACTGCTTAGAACCATTTATTGCTATTAGACCTTGTTGACTTTGTATTCATGAAAATTGTGCACAAGAAGGTTTAAAATTCAAAAACTTCATGTATCCAAAAGCCAAGGTAGTGCTCAGGTTCTAATTCCTTCATATTGATAATTCATTTGACATTTCTGTTGTTAACTTATTTTCATGATTCAACTCCCCCTAAATTTTTGATTAAGAAGAATATCATGAGAGAAACATGTCTGACCAAACAGAAGGAAATTAAACTAAACAAAATTAAAATGAGGACTATGTACAAGCATATATACATACAGAATGGGATCATACTATGATACTAAGCATCTTCCTAATGATTTAATTTATTGAAATGATACATGATCTTAGTTCTGATTACACGTATGTTTGTCCACATAAATTCATGCTAGAGTATTGTGTTGGATCAAGAAGAAGGCTAATGCAACCAAAACTATATCACATAAGTTATTTTTGGTGCTGCATGCAAAGGCTTCTGAAGCTTAACATGGAACTTCCAAAGGTTGTAGGGTTCTTCCGAAGACAAAGGGAAAGACCAACTTCCAAAGACAAAACTCTACTTCCAAAGACAAGTGCATACTTCCGAAGTTCAAGACTTAGAAGAATAAAGTAAAGATCACTTCCGAAGTATGATGAAAAGAAGAAGTCTCCAAGCCTTGGAAGAAGCAGCCTCTTCCAAAGTATAAGTGGCTTCGGAAGTACTTACTCTTCCGAAGCCATTTAACCTTCGAAAGACACTGCTATGACCAGTGGACACAAGTATGGTCTCTGACAGTCTGTTGCAGACTTCTAATACAACATGGCTTCTTCCCAAAGAGCCATGTTGTTGACCATACTTTATTCCACTGTTTACCTTTTTATGATAGTACATG